>OZ023312.1:52795193-52837382 GCA_964007375.1 Ophion obscuratus
TCGGAGGAAGTCGAGAGAGACCAATGAGCACACACACAGACTCAAATACCTATATATATATGCATACAGATGCTATGCAAAGCTTTTGAAAGAAATGATATTCATTCCCGAATAGGATAGGTACAAGTGTAGCACTTCTATTCACGCCACTTGCTAGTCGAATTCAACCTGCCGACAGCGCTTTCCCATCGGGACATCTCATCGGCAGATGCGCCCGCAGTCTGCTCGTATATTTGAACAGTTTAGAATAATTTCTTTTTCTACGCAGCCTGATCAATTATTGTCCGCGCGTTAAAATATTCGTGAAGCAGCACGCCGAAAAAAAAGAAGACGAAGAAGAAAGAGGGAACAAGTGCCCACGGCTCTCGGTTGTGTATGCGACATATGTTTGCCGAAGAATGACGAGTTACGAGCGCTTTTTTTAGGCTTGTGCTCGCTGGTTCCGCGCGCGACGTACACGTCAATGCAAGCTCCTCGATTACGGCGCTCAGTTCTCCCGCCCACGATATTACGGGGAATGCAGACCCGCTGTAAGTTATATAGCCGATTTATCACATCGAAATGCGAGTTAAATTGTTTGACCTTTTTTTCACATATTAGCCCAGAAGTTTGCGCGTCGAATCTTGAAATTTTGCGTATTCGTGAAAACAAGGCAAAGTAAATTCGATTAAATTAGATTACTAGACACCTCATCATTTTTAATAAGCAAAAACGACGAAATACCATGTAAAAAATAATTTCGGAAGGAGGTTTATCATCTTCGTTTATTTCTCGCGAGTTCTTCCCAGATTGATAAACAAGACGCGTTCACACGAGCTATGGAGTACTTCTCTCCTTGTAAAGCGAGGATATAACCAAGCTACCTATATCAAATACATACAGGGGTTAAGTTTCCTACCTGTCTGCCGAACGAACGACTTCACTGGGCGCTCTCTCTCTCTCTCTCTCTCTCTCTCTCTCTCTCTCTCTCTCTCTCTCGCTACGCGGCACCGGTAATTAATTATAAAGCCGCCACGATCGCGATATTCATGCTTCGGCTTCCTCAGGGCCCCCGTATATAGAACCGCTATCTACGTTCTACTAGAGTCCTATGTAATATCCTCTCGCGTCTTTCTCGCTCTTTCCCTTTCTTTTTATGTATAACGTCAGAGAGAGAGAAAGAGAGAGAGAGAGAGAGACTCGTACGTGGGTTTCACGGTACAGCAACTTCAAACGGATGGCAAGCTATGCTTTTGCTATGCACATCGGAGCGCATGTGTGTGTGTGTGTGTGTGTGTGTGTGTGTGTGTGTGTGTGTGTGTGTGTGTGTGTGTGTGTGTGTGTGTGTGTGTGTGTGTGTGTGTGTGTGTGTGTGTGTGTGTGTGTGTGTGTGTGTGTGTGTGTGTGTGTGTGTGTGTGTGTGTGTGTGTGTGTGTGTGTGTGTGTGTGTGTGTGTGTGTGTGTGTGTGTGTGTGTGTGTGTGTGTGTGTGTGTGTGTGTGTGTGTGTGTGTGTGTGTGTGTGTGTGTGTGTGTGTGTGTGTGTGTGTGTGTGTGTGTGTGTGTGTGTGTGTGTGTGTGTGTGTGTGTGTGTGTGTGTGTGTGTGTGTGTGTGTGTGTGTGTGTGTGTGTGTGTGTGTGTGTATGGCCGTGGCTATATATATAGCCACGGCCAACTCTGTGTCTTTATTTCGCGAAATACATTTTTTGTCTGCAAAGTACCTGAGGTAAGACGTATCTTGAATTACTTTGTGGAGAAGAGCGGAGGCCATGTTTACATTATTCTAAAAAATCACCTTCTGCCATGCTATATAATAATGGTATATACAATAATAATGAAATGTATATCCGATCTTTTTTTCCAGCGTTATTCCTCCAATCACGCAATATTCCGAATTTGTAGCACAGCCTTTTCGCCGAAACTTTCGTTTCATTGAACGTTTGACGTGAGCTTTCTAGCATGGAACAAAAGAATCGGTTTTTTTTCGGTAATCCATTTTTAAACGATTCAGTCTAACAAGGGACATCACTCAAGAAGTGTCCGCCTTCGATGTCTGTTGGAACTCATATATGTGATAAAGCATTGAAAATTATTGGACACGTATTTTTTTGTTTGGCGGAAAAACAGTTTTCAGGGGAGAAACCATACACCTCTCAAAGAGCGGCGTGTTACCCCGGCATTTAATTGTTTTCCTTCTACACTTTGTATAGTGGATTTTTCATAGCTTTACATTCGGAGAATTCTGGTTTTTGTTTCATTCAGATCGGTGGACTGCTTGTGGGTGAAACTGCAAAATCACCCCTCGACTCGCCTTTCTTTGAGGCATGATGCCCCCCCCCCCCCTAAAACGCGTTTTTCCGCTGATAAGAAAAATACGTGCCTAATAGTGTTCAATGTTTTATCACATATATATGAGTTCCAACAAAATCGAAAGGGGACACTTAAATAATGTGCCTTGCAGGAAAAATAATGAAACACGCAGTCTGTTAGAATATTCTCTTATCAACAGTGTAATATTTTATTAACCCTTCCTTGATACACTGGGTCATTTTAACGCGAACGAATTTGAAATAAAATGCTCACTTGTCCCAAATTGAAAGTTTTCAATGATTTTTTACAATTCAATTTTATATTGTCCGAATTTGAATTATGCAGACATCTTAAGAAATGTTTACAGTGTATCGCGGATTTTTTTCAATAAAAACCAATCGACGGATCAAATTTACCCGTTGTGTCAAATCCGTGGCCAAGTAAAAGTGTGGAGGAACGGTTAACCCTCAATCCGTGAAGCTCGGTCGTTTTCGTCCTGCCCAAAATCATTTTCTGCACAGGTTGCTTAATATTAAGGCAAAAAAATATATATTAAAAATAAGAAAGAACAAAAAACTTATTTTCCCTTGAACAGCACGGTCTAAAAATTGGCCATGGATTTTTTCCGATTTTTTGCATTGACAACCGTTGGTTTGGTAGTGCAGAAACGACAACGACCCAGGTTCACGGGATTGAGATGCCTCAAATACCTTCACGGATTGCGGGTTAAACAAACTAATTCTTATATCGTGTTATTCATATCTAATTATGTCAATTTTGAAAAGTCCTTATTTGAAAAAAAGACTGCTCGTTATTCCGTGTTATAAATAACCAGTTATGGCGTGTTATTGTTATATTTAGTTTGTCAGGTATCCTTGTGTACATGTGAATGTTTCTTTTTGTGAGTTCTGAATTCTGTTTTGGTAGTTTTGTGAGACTTTGAGATTAGGTGGTTCCACCGTGTAGTCCGTCGCCACAAAAATTCATGACTCGCTCAGTTCTTCGCGTAAGTATCAGCCATCCCGCGATACACTTTAGGCCCCACCCGTGCAATGATAATTCACGTTTCTCGTGAATACATATGTATGATTAGGATCTCTTCCGCTAAGGTGTTAAACGCGTTGCCTCGAGAACGACAGCTGTATACAAACGCAGACCACTCTTGGATACGGTGGAAGAACGACATTTGCCACAGACTTGGATAGTACATTCGCCTGTAAAAGAGTCTCGAGAAGCCGGTAAAAAGCAACCGCAAGGCTAACATTCACGCACGCACATGCACCCTTCTCTCGTGTGAAATACTGCACATTTTCTCACTCACTCGTCACAACACAGATTGCCAATTAACACCCTTTTCCCTTCCCGCTCGCTCACCCTCTCTCTCTTCCTCGGCCGTGGCGCTGAATATTATGAAAAATTACACATTCAATTAAGACACTGTAAAATGGTGAATTCGTCAAAGAGGAAAAAAAAAGTATTCTGAACATTTACATGTTCGGTATTTAATTATTTAAAAATCGTAACAACGCTAGGAACATTTCTTCTAATAATGCCAAATTCAGTATTATTCATACCTATTTAATATGAAGACTATAAAATACGCGATGCGCTTTTTGAAATCGTAACAATTATAGTAATATTTCGTCCTATTATAATAATAATAATAACAACAATATAATAACAATAATAATATTATTATTGTAGGCAATGATTCATATAGGACTTTTTTATTATCACTGCCTACTATTTACTAACCATCAAGCTGCGAGTTATCGTTGTTATTATTATTATTATCGATATTATCATTATTGGACTTATTATCTTTATAATTATAGCTATTTATTGTCATATTTATATCCTTAGACATTTATCTTGTATCTCACTCTCCCTTCTCTCTCTCTCTCTCTCTCTCTCTCTCTCTCTCATTTTCTCTTTCCCTTTCTAACTGTCTTTCTGGCACTTTGCCGGGCGACCTTACGACCCGACAAGACCCCGGGACCACGTTCTCCGAATTACCGATCCGTATACGCGACTCCACTGTGCACTTAGCGTAAATTCCACGTTACCGAGATTCTCCCGTTTCTAGGGAGGAAAAGAGAGAGAGAGAGAGAGAGAGAGAGAGAGAGAGAGAGAGAGAGAGAGGAGAGAGAGAGAGAGAGAGAGAGAAAGAGAACGGCAACGAAAAAGGGATTGAAGCCAGAGGAGGAAAATATAGGAGCGAGACAGTGAGTAAGAAAAAAATTATCAAATGTAACATCTGGTCCCTATAGAGAACCTATGTTTTCGTATCTTCGATAGGAGCTCGTCTTGTCGATGGCCAATGTTATGCGCAGCGCGTAAGTATTTCGAGTACAACATACAATTATGTAGAATTTACTCCAAAAATTGACGAAAAATTTGTTCGAAATTTGTCTTCCATGGTCGATATATTTATAAGTACGATAAATTACGGGAGGCGATTTACGCGTGTACTCGACCTCATCCGCGGAAGATTTATTTCATAGAGATCGAGGGTTGTGGAGGTATCAAGAAAGAACGAAGAAAAAAAAGAACGAAGAAAAAAAGAACGAAACAACAACAAAAATTCCGTAGACGTCGAGTTGGTAACGATGCATTGCAATCGCTCCTCATGATCGCACGCACCGCGCGAGAAAGCGAAGATGCGTGCGTGCGGTCAGCGAGATTTTATTCCGTCGCTTTTTTTTCATTATGGGCGCCATATTTCTTCTTCTTTGTCCGTTTTTTCCCCATCATCCAAGTCTCAGAACGTGAATTCCAAAATATGTATACGCGAGTACGAATTTACAAAGTTGGGAGGATAATTACGTGTACGAGAGCACCATAAAAGAGGGCAAGAGGTGTTGAATGCTGGATGCGGTGGTTTTTTGGTCGCACGAGAACAAGAGGAAAATAAAAGTAAAGAATGTCAATTGACGAGGGCCGATTTTCATCGGGAGCACGATACCAAACCCATCTTTTTTTAAATCATCCCTTCGTAAGACTAAAAATAAAAATCTTCGTACCATGCAACGCTTTGCCTCAATTAAGGGGTCTTCTCACTTTAGACGCTAAAAAAAGGCTATTTTCATGAATTTTTTTGGTAGGTGTATATTATAGATATTGATATAAAAGTGGTTACACTTAAGAAATACACTTTCGAAATACATTACATTTTTTAAATGTAACTCAAACAAACTTTAAACGCGTGTTTCTCGAAACAGGGTTTTTCGACGGCTTGTTGATCAAATCTTCAGAACTACAGAACCGATCCTTATGACATTTTAACCACACATTCTTTACAACTATAGCTATAGGGCATATCAAGAATTTTTTTAAATTTCATTATTTACCATCTTTTTGCCAAAACGGTGAACAAAACACGTTTTTTTTTGTTCTCTCGAAAAGTGCCCGCCATTTTGTTATTTTTGCAAATTTCGAACATCGTCTGATATACGCTATTGCCATTAACATACTGAATCTAAAACCGTTTGGTTTTTTTTGTTTCGGATGATCCATCGCCGAGATTTCATCATCAGCGCAGACCTACTTTTTTAGGACATTTTTCTAACTGCCATTTGCGTCTATAAATGGTGACTTAAATAAATAAATAAAAAATGTTTAATGTATTTATTAAGTGTAACAACTTTTATATCAATAACTATAATATAAACCTATCAAAAAAAAAATCATGAAAAATAGCCTTTTTCAGCGTCTAAAGTGAGGAGACCCCTTAAAAAATACTTTTCACTAGATCATCCAATGGAATGGAAATCTACGATAACGAGGCTGAAAAAAACGTTGTCGCCCTTTGATCTTGTCCAAAAGGTATGAATATTAAGGCTCAAAATTATTCAAGAGTTTGAACAAAAAAACACGATGGGTTGATTTCACGCGGAACACCCCATAGGAATGAATATGATCGTAATGCTTGTACGATCACAAAATGTGGAGGATATCGTATTGCACGGGAGCGCGAGTGCGTTTTTTTTGTTTTCCTCCTGCAACGAGCGTGTACAATGTGGACAAGCGAGCGTGCGAGTTTGGCTCGGCGTATAAGAGCCAAACGAGCCGGCTGGGTGTGAGATAGGAGAGATTTAAAATGTTGCGGCAGGTCCGGGGGACTAAATGATGATAAACTATCTCGTCGCGGTCTCCTCTCTTCTCTCTTTCTCTCTCGCACATACGAAGCTTTCGGCTTTCCACCCAGTACGTCGCTCTCTGCCTGTGTTAACCCAGCGTACAACCCCCTCTTCCCCTCACTTCCGTTGCTGACCCTGGACGGTTTGAATTACGACCTAAAGCGTACAAAATGAAAAAAAAAAGAAATCCATTAAAAAAAAGTAGCACCCTTTCAAGCGGTGGGAGACAGAGGATGGATGGGAGAGGAAAAGAGGAAGGAAACTGTGGGGACGTTTCAGTTCCTCGTGACAGATGCAAGAACGCCAAAACAGTTGACAGGAGGATACATCTCATAATACTAGGAATAATAATAATAATTTCTTCGGAATCATTATTACTATTAGAGGAAATGTTATCATCTCTATTGGCTCCGTGCGCAACACTAGCGCCGCGTAGCGTTTGGATTTTTGTCGGCTCTGTCAAAGGCTCTGTGATTGTGGTTATAATACTGTGACCAATTAGAAAAATTAAAATCGCGCCTCAATGGCATTTAATTTGTTTGCATTCAATCAATTTTTGTGGCCAAAGACGGCAAGAAGGGTTTCCTTTCAGTAAAGTGAAACAGAGTAAGAAACATTTCCTTAAAGTGTGTGTTTTTGTTTACTTGTAATTTTGTTATAAGACGGGGAAAATAAAGCTATATCATTGCTTTTATTCAAATTTAACATACATATATCGGTGCTGCACAACATTACAATATGATAAATAACATTTTGTTCTCAGACCAAAATGAGCATAATTTTAAAGACCCGCTAAGAGAGTATAACTCACAACATTAACTTCCAACCTCAAACTCAATTGAAGGGAAAGCTTTGAAATTTAATCATTCAAGCTCATATCATAAGGCAAACCTATATTTCTTTGACGCCGTACAAAACTTGTTTAAAGGTCAAACTACAGCTATCCATTTATTGTGTTGTTCTAACGAACAATTTGCCTTAGGGAATCGATCAAATTTGCATTTACTATTCTTTCCGGTATTTTTGCAATTCATCACACAGCAACTGACGTGACCCATTTTTAATGAAACAATATTTTCAATTTCATTGCACAAATCTCGTCCTATGCAGACACAAATTTGACAGATAAATAGCCGAGTTTGTAGCAATTTTTTTCCACTGCGGACGCTGCGTTCGATTTCATTACTCCCAATACTCTGCCCGGAGCCAATACAATTGTAATTAATAAAAGTGATATTGTTATTAATGGTAAAAATAAGCGTGAGCATTTGAAACCGATAATTATTACTACGTTACGCTTTTCGTTACCATTAATAACAGTGCCAGTTTTATTAAGGCGGGATACCACTATGACGGATTAAAAAAAAACGATTTTTTTTAAATTTTCTCAAAGTATACATATTCAAGAATGTGTGAGAAAAATTAAAGTTGTAATATTGTAAATTGGCCAAGTTACAGACGATTTAGTAAGAGCAGGTGGCGCAATGATTTACGTATACTGAAACTTTCACTCGCGTTGTTCTCAAAATTACTTTTCTCGACCTGGCCGGAATCATAACGCTAGCTATAGTTGTCCGATTTGCAATTTAAAAAAACAAAAAGTTTCCGTAATTGCAGTAGTTATCATACGAAGCCTTTTTTTTCAATTTAGTATATTTTAAAACCCCGAATATAAGTAAACATTTCGCCAGAATTACACTGTTTTTGAATAACCGCCATTTTGTACATTTTTTTCGAAAACTGGCTACTTACCCCAAGAACTAATTTTATATAGATTATAAAACGTCTCCATTTTTATTTTTCAAACCAACCATCGTCAAATTATTGACGCGGCTGTTGAACCACATTCTTTATACAGAGACTTTATTATACCTCAATAACGTTGTTAGTTTTCATTTTTTTTAAATTTTCCCTTAGCACATTCAATGCACGCTTAATAATATACTTTTTTCCAAACCTCAAATAATCAATCTAGTAGATAAAAAAATTTGGTCTCAATGGTTGTTTTTCGGCCTGTCGCAGTAGTATCGTTCCTTAATATCAATTGTACAGAATTAATAAAATTTCTATTAATAAGAATAATAGTAATCATATCGATTCTGAACGAATTATTATAATTCCTAGTATTATTATATGTATCCGCTTGTCAATTGTTTTGGCGTGCTTCGATTTCCGAATTGATTATCCAAGGCAGAGGTTGTGGTTACATTTCTTATAAGTCTTATCGTTCAATGACGTTTCGATATTTGTGTGCAACCAATGACTCGCAGCATTTATTGTTCGATTTCCTTTTCTTTGAAACATTCGCTACAGTTCAACTACCTTGGCAACAAAAATGATGATATCCTGTAGCCAATTGACACGGAATATTTTCCGTTGCTATTATACAGCGTATTCAACATTTATGCGACGCCGAATAAAATGGAGTTTGGATATGGGAGTCATATAATTGTTTTCGGATTCGATTTTTTTTTGTGTGCCAAAATCAAGCGATCTCGGCGTGTGGCACGGGGCTGCGACGAACGTGATACAGCGGAAACACTGAAAGCAACAGTGAATTCGAATCTCTCCATTGAAATTTGGTCCAATGTGAATTCAGCAAAACGCGAAATGTATTATTTATGAAAACGAGAAATTATAAATATACGGAATATATTCGGGGGCTGGCGTACAGACGCACATACACACACATATACATGTGTGTGGAGGCCTGTACGAACGGCAGAAGGAAATTAAAAAGGGACGACCAGCGAAATTACAGTGTTCGACAACGCTCGCGATTCCCGCCACGATTAATAATCGCATTTTCGATTCGGTGTGCTAATTAAATCCGGAAAACATGCAAATTCTCTGTTATTTCAAAACGATGAGGATGGCAGCGAGAGCGAGATAGAGAGATGGGGAGAGAGCGAGGAAGGGACACAGAGAGAAAAATCGCCGACTGGTCATCGGCACGAGCATTTTAGGGAGTGTGAGGACAAAAAGTCCTCTCTCTCTCTCTCTCTCTCTCTCTCTCTCTCTCTCTCTCTCTCTCTCTCTCTCTGTCTCTCTCTATCGGTCAGTGAATAAATATTACAGGCCTGTACGCACGAGCAAACGAATTCGATTCGCTCGCGGCTCTGGATTCGGTTACAAATTGCCGATAAAAATGCATAAAACACGATTATCTACTATTAATTACAATTTTTAACATCGAATTTTCGGTCTCCTTGCTCGTTTGAATATTAGTCGATCAATAATAACGATATTGGGGAATTTGCATTTGTGTGCGCGTAAATGTGTGTATGTGCGTACCCGGGAGATATAAATGCCGAAATTATGACCCCTGCAATAAGCATGACGGCAGAGTTGAAAAAAATCGTTGCAGAACGGAATGAAACAAAAAAAAACTCGTAACTCCCATCAACTATGCCCGGTTCGTCGTTAAAAAATATCATCGATGCTAATCTCGCTTCGAGCGCAATAATACGAGCTATCAATTAGGGATTTAAAACGCTACCGTTGATTCCATTTTGTTAATAAATGTTAATCGGTTCGGTCAGCCCGGACTATTTTTTATAACCCTATTTTTCACTCTTTTTGGTCGAGAGACATCACTTTCGAGACACGTGATTAATTGGTAGTGCCTTTTTAAGACATTTTCCTAGCCGAATACATTTGTTTCATGCTACTCGTACGAGGAATTATACAACATAATTTTGTTCATGCAAAGTACAACGCTATTAAAGTTTGCAACGTTTGAATGTAACGATTTGTTAATTTATTTTCCTTTTCTCTCTATAATCATTGTTATCGGCAACCATTTTTCATAGATTTAGTTGGTATGTCTCTAATGAGAAACTGAAAAAAGTTTGCCCGTAGCTTTGGCCTGCCAAAGAAAATTGGCAATTAGAAACAAATTGTTTCGTTGCGTTCCAATGACGCAAACTTTAATATCACAAAGTATAACAGAGTCGACAAAAATGGTGTCAATAGTGGTAGAAGTTATTTCAATAATTCGTTATATATATATATATACACACACACACACATATATATATTATGTATACATATATATAAATTTATTTATATATACATATATATAAATAAAATATGTCTATATATCTGTACATAATAAATATCGAATAATAATTAATATAACAATATTGAGTATAATTCAACATAAAAGAGTTTCAATTTTACAGTAGTAGCAATAAACGCAAAGTAATATATATATATATATATATATTTTTAATGTATTTCGAGCGAATAGGAGAAAAAAATTTCGAAACACTTAGAAAGTCGCAAAAAATAGGGCTCGTGATGTTCTTTTAAAAAAGCGCAATCCACCTCATCGCATGTTTCACAAATCACCATTTCATAGTCCCCGCATTTTCGTTATTAGTTTTGCTTCATTTTCGACCTTTCTTTTCGACGTTTTCGACGTTTAGTCGCAATTCGCGACATTTCGAGAAATTAAATAAAAATGGATTTTAGAAGTATCATTCGATTTTCTCGACGTAATTCTGAAACGAATTGTCGAAGAAGGAATAATTGTGAAACGAATCGAATATTCGGTGTTTCCTCGACGAAGATCGCGATGGAAATGATCATCGAAAGTCTCGCCTTGCTGGTGCTGCCAGCTGGCGGACTCGCGGGCAACCTGGCGCCGCGACCCTGCCAGAGGCGCCACTCGTCGGTGGAGGCTCGAAGCCCGAGTCCCGCAAGAACTCCTTCCTCTTCTCTCGTATATTCACGTATACGCAACGGAGAGTCGTTTTTCTTTCTTTCCGCCTCCACCCCGGGGCGGCGAAACGCGCGCACGACCTGCCGCAGAGAGAGGGACAGATTGGCGATTCGAGAGAGGGGAGTACAAGACACGATAGAGAGAGAGAGAGAGAGAGAGAGAGAGAGAGAGAGAGGGTTAGAAAGGATGCTGGAACGAATAGCGACGTAGCGAAAAAATGCCACGTTGACTCGCTTTTCGTCGTTCGTTCTTTCTTTTCTACCCATGATTTTTTTTGTTTATTTTTTTTTCGTTAATGATGCCGTTGCCGAGAGGCAATTAAGACGCAAGAAATCGAACAACGATTACATTTACGAGCGTAATATTCCGCGACTAGTATTGTTGCCTCTCGGCTACGCGACGCTGCTCGGACAAGGATATTGCCGGTGAAGGTATTAGGAAGATGTGGGGAGATGAGGTGAAAAAAAATAGCCGTATGAAAGAAACGTAACACAAAACGAGGCTGTACTATCGTCATTCGTAAACATTTATTAAATTGTTCAGTAATGTTGTGCTGGATTAGCTTAGAAAAAACTTTCTTCGGAGAGTTTGGGACGCAAAATGCACTCGCTTCCGTTGTAAAAATTGTAATATATCCAAGATTTATCGATCGTAGCTCTCGAACGTTATCAGTCACTTCGGGAGGCAGCTTCGACCTTAATATTTGAATATAATCATGCCATTTTGTCAAATAATTTTTATCTTTTATGCTAAATTCCAATTTCCGGTCTAATAAATTCGAATCTGTGATTTCAAGTTCGTGCTTCTGATAATATTTCAATTTGTCTACTGACAAATAAAATACATAAATACATTTTGTTAACTCTATGTAAATGTTATTAAAAAAAATAAAACCAGCCAGCTTTATTCGCTACGAAATAAATTTAAAAAAAAACAAACTTATTCGAACATAGAAGAAATAAATTTTACTCACGTGAAAATACAATGAATAGATTTCAAAGCCTAGTGGAATTCATTCTGGATACTTGTCAATTTTTTTAAATTTCGCATTCATTCATCATATTTACGTTATAATCACTCATATTTTATATCCTTATCAAAGTAAGCTTAATGTGGCAAATATGAAGTACAAATATTATCGATTAAAATAAAAACTCTATATAGTATCATGTCGACGTATCAGAATATACATTTTCTGCGTAAATAAAAAATGTCTATCAAAAGTGTCCAGAGTGTATTTTTAATATAAAAAACCAGTGTATATTTTAATATAAAAAACGAATAAATGTTGCATCTATGCGTTTCTTCTGCAGCGCGAAATATCTATCGTAGAAATATTAGAATCGGGAATACGAATCGAAATTGCACGAATCACCCTTGGAAATTTCATTCGACACGTGTCGCCGCGCAAGAAAATACATCACAAAGATCGTAATAATAACAGATCAAAAAACATTCATATGCGCTACGTATGCCGTCGCACACTTGCAGCTCTTTTTCTCCCTCTTTTGCCCCCCCCCCCCAACCCCCGTTCCTTCTCGTCCCGGCTGTCAAATCGTCAAAGAGAATTAATACCACACCATCGAACCATAAAAAAGTGTATATCAAGACAGGATTGTACAATAACTACCTGTGCAGTACGCACATATATGAGGTGCGTGCACGCTTCTTCCTCTCCGTCTTTTCTTCGGCCCCTTTGCTGCACGGCTCCACGTCATTTTATGCCACGACTTCGAAAGAGGGAAAGGGAGAAGGCGGAGAAAAGAGGAAACCCGAGCTAAAGACTATACGTGTTTGTGTAAGAGGAAAAGAGAAATACAGCTAGAGAGTGCGAGAGAGAGAGAGAGAGAGAGAGAGATGTACATGGTGGGTGCAACGAGAAGGACCAATGCATTTTGCAAGGATAGCGCTCGGGATACGCGACGGCGTGGCGGCGAATCAAACGATATCGAGCTTCTGGATTAATTTATGCACTGAAGGTTGTTAAAACGCGAGACTCAAAGCTGCACCGCCGACGTCGTTGCAATCATACGGCTACTGGTTCGGCCCACCCGGACGAATTCGTCTCGCGGATTGTGCCGTCGCTCGCCATTATTATTATTATAAATGTGCGTATATATATGTACATATATAGGGTAGCAATACACATACGATCATATGCATGTCCATGTACACGCATAGCCACATATGTTTACGCACATAGGCATATAAACATTCCTGGCCTGTACCTTCGCTGTGTACATTGCTCCTTACGCCGCTAAAAGGAACTGAACCGCAAACTTCTATACAACATCATTTTCAGTTCTTATGTGCAACCGACATTTGAGTGAATATTAGGGGTGTGCGGGTACCCGATTGACTCGGGTACCCGATGTTCGGGTCGGGTCGGGTACCCGACGGGCTTCGTTTTTGCATTACCCGCCACTATCGGGTACCCGAAATTGGTTTTCGGGTATTCGTAAACGACTCACAGATCCGTATCTATTATTTAAATTTATTTTTATTTTTTATCTAGGTGGATCGATCGAATAATGGGAGAAAACGAAAACTTGAAGACGGCGATAAATCGAATAAATCATAATGCTGTAAAGATCTTTTTTCGTCTCACTTCTCTATTCTTTATTCTTTCATTCTTTGTCTTGTTTATGTTTCGTATTTCGCTTGCATACAATGTAAACACTTGGAGCTTGGGAGCAAACTGCCACAGCTACTTCTCTTCTTCTCGCGCTCACCACCGGGAGAGAGTTCTCTCCCGCGTCTTGTCTCCACGCGTCGCCGCACGACTCTTATAATCTTTGCTGTTCTCATGCACGTACTATTCGGCTTTTTCGATTTGTGTGCCAATCGTTAAGTTGCTGAGCAAGCGAGCACTCGTAAACGTCTCTTTATTGTTTCTTGTTTCACCTAATCTTAATAATTTAATAACGTCAGTCGCAAAATCTTCAGAATCGAGTGATAGTCGATTGATCGTTAGTGAAATTAAATCTGACTGTGACACTGAAGAAGAATCCGATAAAAGTGGCGGTACAGAAGGTGGTAGCCACTCGGAGACTGTGAAAATATTGAAGGAAAAGAAAAGGAGTCCCGTATGGGATTTTTTCGTTGCGGTTGATTCGACAGGTGAGTTGAATTTGATCAACACAAAAAATTGTTCAGTCATTGTTATTATTACATTCATTCAACTAGCATCTTCTTTACAGTAATCCATGCTTTCGTGAAACTTCTGCGTAGGTATTGTAAGTGACTCTCGAAGTGTATTTTTTTATGAACTTCTAATTTTTCATTTTCAACCCTCTTCTCTAACACTTTATATTTGCAATTATAAGGAAATATAAGCGGTTACACCTGAATTATTATCAGAAAATTGCAGAGGACGACGATAGATTTACTTTTATAGTTCAGATATTTCTATATCCACGAGTTGCTCGATTGAGATTGGCAGCGAAACCGGAGATACCTTTGAAGCATATATTGGTTGGTTGATTTGATACATCGACGTATAGTTTTAATTTTTATTTTAATTTAACATAAAAATTAGAACTATGCGTCTCACTCGCAAGTAAAATTTAATTTGGAGATGTACGAGGCACACAATACGGATTCCGATTTGGCGATTTCGACGAGTGCGGTTATTGTGTGCTCGCGCGCGCGCGCGTGTGTGTGTGTGTGTATTGTTGTGACGATTTCGGTTACTCAATAAAGTACGAGTATTCCCGTCCGATTACGGGTACTCGAAAAATTCGGGCTACCCGAAAAATTCGGGTACCCGATCCGAATCATAGTCTAATTACCCGACCCGACCCGACCCGACCAATTCTGCTACCCGCACACCCCTAGTGAATATCAAAGGGCTCATGACACATGGCAGTACGCTAAAATATTTCTACTAGCCAATTTCAATCATGAATGCAGTATTGTTGTCTAGAAATTTGAAAAAATCCGTCTTTTAAATTTTATTTTATTATTTTACAGACCTTTCTGCATACGTCTTTCAAACCGTTCAATGATACTCATCAAATTTGCTGACTTATAAAAATTATAAGGAGTGCGCTTGGGGAGCGCGGTCGAGATACAGCAACTTCAAATGCGTTTTGCTCCAAACTATGCTGTTCAAATCGGCAACCACGATATATCGATGACGAATTCGTCAATTGAGCTCAGATTTAGCATACATATTTGTGTATTTGGCATACTACACATTTTTTCAACGTTGGTAACACAAGGGGCTACACCAGTGTGACACTTTTGAATAATCGTTTTTTTTGCCTTTTTCGACAGATTATACTTTCAAGAATATCATTATCATTTATATCAATATCATTTTATCTTGCAAAAATCGATAGTTAAATCTTCAAACGCGTTTTTCTCGATATGTGATTTTTCAAATTTGCTGACATTGTAACTCAAAGAGCAATTATCCGATTGACTTGAAATTTAAACCGAGTACTCGTGAATATATTACTCTACAATGACGTAGAATATTTTTGATTCGATATTCGATATTCGAAAATAGACTATTTGGCATTGAAAAAAAATGACCATTTATAAGCAAGAAAACAGACTTTTTTGAATAACTACGCCATTTTGTTAGATTTTGATATTTTTTTCGAAAAGCCTACGTCATTGTACAGGAATTACCTTCCAGTTTAACGAATTTTTATCCTTTTTCGGTATTAGCTACTCAATCGGCCGGAATCGTGTCAGCAGTGGAGGAACTTTTTTTTGGCGCCTCTGAAGGCAGCGCATAAGTCGCTTGGATCTCAATATTTTTCTATTAAAACATTATGTAATATAGGTCAAATATAGCCAAATATATTCTTAACTATCCGAACATTTAATTGAGTACTTTTTTCCAAAAAAATGCCGAAAACCACCCAAATTTTTAGCGTTCACACTGATAGCTCCTTAAGCCGAAATAATTTATGTTTTTCACAATGGTCAGCTAAATTGACTCGTATAATGGTTAGCAAAATTGATTATCGAACTTCAGCATGCCGGCTTTTTGTAAAAAAAATTCTACTAAATCTGGTACCAAACGTCACAACACTTATACAGGTTGCGAATATGTTCTATTTTTTTTATTCATACAACGTCTACAACACTGGTCGCCAATTGGGGGCGTTTACCGCGCATCGTTGGACACAAACGTACAAAAGTACATGATGATAGTCTTTTTCTTCGATTTATGCACATTCTTGAAGGATCAATAGACATGTGTATTGATGGTTTTAGTTATCATGTTCAGCCATCCTCTCCTGAAAATCATCAAAACAGCGCTCTCAACAACAATACTGCCCTGAATTGACATCGTATTCGGTAAATCATGAAATAATTTTAGCTTCAATGAATTGAGTCAATTACAAATTAGAAAGGAAAACCATCTCATCCTGCGTCATCGAACAGAATTGGGGCTTTAGGAAAATTAAACAAATAACAATTAATTCGTAAATCCCATTAAATGTTTCTAAAATCATTCCAGAAGTCGTTGTACCACGACAAAAAAGGTTTATGCTCGTGGAGTACAATGTCACAGAATATTCCACGTATATATATATATATATATATATATATATATATGTACACACACACACACACACATATATAGACAGGCTGTGAGAGCAAGAGCAAGGGAGAGAGAGATGAAAAAAGAACAAGTAGATACAGAGATATTGCGTTCGACCGTGCATTTCTCTTTCTCCCTCGCGTTTCGCTGCCGCGATGCAATTTACCGAATTGTTTTTAAATCCCTCCGGCAGCCACACAGCTCTTTATATATACACACACACACGCGCGCGCGCACACACGCACACGCACGCACACACGCACACACACGCGCACACACCCACACACATATATATATATATGTATGTATGTATGTACGCGCCAAGAGAGACGAAAAGGACGACATAGAAGTGGCAAACTCCACGGGGAAAGGGGGTGGAGGAGGGGGTAGTATATAGAGTCGAGACGGAAGAAGAGGACGAGGAAAAGAGGGTGGAAGAGCGGCGAGCATGGAGAGACGACGAACTCTCCCTGATCGCAGCCATGGCGTCAGCTGTTTTGTCCCGGGGACGATCTCGCGAGCGACTCTTTCTCGTTTCTCTATTTCTTTTTTTTTACCCGGCTCGCTTCCCCGGAAGCACGACTGGCACCCGATATCACGTTCTCAATATATGTATATGTATGTATATATAATGTAAGTAAAGATATACGTCCAGGATGAAAAAGGCAGGAAAAGCGAGGGAACTAGCTTTTGCTCGGTTCGCTAGTCCGGCTCTTTTGCTCTATCCTTCGCCTATCTTCATCCCTCTTTCGGCCGCGAAGAGATATAACGCTAAGTGCAAAGAAGCGCGTACCTATATACCTATATATATTACATAGGACGGTGAAGCCGCGGGGCTAGCAGTAATGGACGTTCCCGCGGCACGACGAGAGAAACCATTCGCTACATATTTCGACCGCCGCCGCCGCCGCCGCCGCCGCCCCCGCCGCCAAGACGCGGATTGGAAAGAGCCGAAAGAGAACAAAGTCCTTTCGCTCATACATTTCTATACGCGGCTCTGTGTGCACACTTCACGCGTACGCGGCGTTAACGGTTGCTCGATGGTGGCTCGACGAAGCCGTAACGTAGTGACAAAATATTTGGGCAAAAATGCAGATTAATATTATTCAAGTTGCTCGACTCGAAACGACCAAGTGATCTTGCAACTTTGCGCTCGTGTAGCGGAGGTTGCCTTTGGGGAATTTGATAACCGTTTTTGAGGAAGGTCGGTAATTTTTGTACCGCATGAAAATCAATTGTTTTTTTTTTTTCGTTTAATTAATTGGGGTAATCGAATTTTTCGCATTACTGTTGCTGGACCATATTCCGTGCCATTTGTACACTTTGCCCGCGTGTTATTGCGGGCGAAGAGTATCGACGATACTGTACGAAAGATCACACACGCGGACACCCATTTGTACGGTTGTTCACGTGACTCCGCCGTTTCCTCGATCGAGAATAGCGCGCATACACAACACTTGGCTGGCGCGAGAGCAGCAACGCCGCTGCTGTCGGCCATTATCGGCTTATTATCTTAATTGTATGGAATTCCGTCGGGCCATACATCGAGCCAGAAAGAGAGCGGGAAAGAGAGAGAGAGAGAGAGAGAGAGAGAGAGAGAGAGAGAGAGAGAGAGAGAGGCAAGCTTGAGGAATGACGTCGAAGAATTCTATATATACGAGACCTTATAATGCACAGGCGTGCACGTTACATTAATATGACTATACACTCGAAGCGAGCATAAGCAGCGAGTCATTCTTCGTTTCCTTGCGAATCCAAACCAGCCAGCTTATCGTGAAATTTACTTGAACACAGCGGGTATACATTGCGGAATATACGAGCAGCAGGAATTTAGTACAGAAACTGTACAATTATAATCTTCGGAATATACACATATATATGTACATCCACGTGCACGTATAGATAAATACGTGTGTCAGATACGAAAATGATTTACCACTCATCGTCGTGAAAATTGTTCTGCGTGTTCGTCAAACCGACCGATTTCGCGATTTTTATTGGCAATGTCATTATTATTATTTGTACCTAGCTGATAATCATTAATTCTGAGTGAGTCTTGAAAAATAATTTTAAGGTTTTGTAGGTGCCTTGCCGATATGCTAACGTGACGATAAAAATCGGATGGATTCATTTGGTATAAGGCTGGATGGCTGGATGGAAGGTATAAGGCGATAAAAATCGGATTCATTTGGTATAAGGCTGGATGGAAGATTTGGGATCGATCGGCTACGCCGCTGATAAGTTATTATATTTTTAAATTGTTTTTGGCAGGAGTTTCTCGGGTAACGTTTATGAACTATTAGATAACATGAGAAGTAGAGCCCAAATATAAAATTGCACGGTATCTTTCAGATCATTTGTGCCGATTATTTATGTGGGAGGAAATTTTTGCGAAAACGTCACAATTGTTCACCTCATAATTGTGGTATGATTAATAACGACGTACTGAAATTCTGCTTATTTTCCCTCCATTATTAAAAGAAAATACACCCTCTTAACGGGGGGTGTAACTGTCTTAGGGTTGCACCTAGTTCATGGCCGGAAAAAATTCGAATCTTCGTGAATGTTTTCTGAAGGAACGTGATCAGGTTTTCATTTTTTTTGTTTTATGTTAGAGAGTATGGTTTTAAGTATCTTCTACAATTTTTGCATTCGCAAATATTTATAAATATGGGTTAACCATATTTATAAATATGGGTTAACCATATTTATAAATATTTTCTAACAACTAATAATAATAAAATATTATTAATAACCAATTAATAAATTAATATTTACAACCACTGCTGCTCGGAAACACATCCGAAATTAAAAAATCACGCACTTACTTTTTGCATAAAATTATCTAATTCTTGGACGAAAAATTCAATAAAATATCGCTGTTTGAAGAAAATGTCCGCAGTCCAAAGTAAAAGTATTGATTTTCCGTGAAAAAGAAATCCCCCTATGTTCGTTGATAAAAATACGATGCGGGGAATCAAAAAATCCTTCGTCGCAGCACTGCTTTTTGCTACGTAAAAGAAAAAGCTCGTAAAATTTGAAGTTGATCGGTGCTGTGAATTTTGAGATATCGTGGTGAACGATTTTGAAAAAGTAATTTTGAACGAAACGCGTTCAGAGTTCGCAAACGGATAGATTTGAAATGTCCAGAGAACATTTTTGCAATGTCATATTTTGAGAATCCGTCGAAAGCCAAAAATCGATTATTGCCAAAATTTCAACCAGGTCTAGGCCTTTAACTTGAAGTTTGAGGCTCTACCCACTATTCCACTAACGACTGACTTTACATCTGGGAAATATAATGGCGGACTTAAAATTTCGGTTACTATTGCCTGCGGTCCTATCTTCCGTACATCCTCAATTTCTCTGGTAGATCACAAATCGAGAAACAAAAAGACCATACGTTCTTTATTCACGGTAGATCGAGTCAAGTTTATTCTCATCTAATAATGGCGAGCGTCGTTTGCGACATGAATTCGGTGCAGCAGCGAGAACAAGCAGTTTTGCTGGAATCGTCGATATCCAAGCACAGGCAATCTTGACCTGTAAATACAAAGATAGAGCTATAAATATATATATACATACGCATACACTGTACAGCGGTAAGAAGGGGTAAAATCGTGGGTGGTTAAGGGAGCAAGTGAGAGAGAAAACGGGGACGGAGAAAGCCCTAAAAGCCATTTCGAGCGATAAGAGAGCAAGGGAGATGAAATTTGCCCAGGAAGAGGGATGAAAACGGGAATACGATTGGTTTGCGAAGGTCGCCATTCACAGGAGCTCGTGCACTGCCTCGGAGTCTGCGAGGGAGACTTCTCCTACTCGTTGTCGTTCTCGTCGGCTGCGCTGGTTCTCTCACCGCGCCGAGTCTGCGCGTTTCCTTGACCCTGGAAACGTACCGTTTTATCCCCCACCGGGTGGGACAGGGGAAGATTCTCCACTCTCTTGTCATATACACACACACGCGCGCGCGCACACACACACACACACACACAAACACACACAAATACATATATATATATATATACATCTGTGTGTATGAGGGTGTGTATAGGTATATATAGTGCTTCGAACGAGAGAATAGAATCGACCAACCAAGCTCGTGGATGACGAACGTCTTGGGACGCCCTATACGACGAAGCCACAGCGACGCTCTGTGCGACGCCCTCAAAGAAGCAGATATAGACGCAGGATTCCCAAACTGTACCACACGTCTCTCCTATTTTCACAAAATTACGACACAAGAGTAGAGTCCTCTTTTTTTTCATTGTTTCGCCACGCCTTCCTAAATAATCAATTATTTGTACGATTACGAAAAACTATCTGGGAGATGAAAAAGAATATCCTCGATGGACCGAAGAAAATAATGTTGAAAAGCTCACATTCCAAAGTAATTATTCTTAGAATACAAATAATAATAATTTTTTAAAGCTCGAATTTGATAATTATAAATCGTATTGGCGAAGCGGCCAAGAAAAGAGGACATTTTTAAATACTTGCAAGGGTTGTTTAAGGCAGGATATACGATCAAAAAATCGATATATTTTTTCTTCCTTTAAACGATAGAACTATATATGTAGAATATTTTACCAAAGTTTCAAAGCGAAATACGAAAAACTTCAAACGTTACAGCCCGTCAACGTTCTGCCTCACCGCTCGGTTTTGGAGCGGGCCTGAACTTCAAACACGTTTTACTCAAAACTGCACTATCGAAATTGGCGTGCAGGATTACTCAAAAACTATCAAGCCTGTTGAGCTGAATCTTGGTAGAAATATTGATAATATTGGTACCTTCTACTTGACGGGAATTGTTTTTGAAAAATTGGAATTTAATCCACATTTTACAGAAATGTTGCATGAAATGTCGATTTTTTGGTGTAAATGTGTGCCATTTTCAAAAATTTGCATTTTCTTCATTTTAATTGCCATCACGTAGAAACTATCCATGTTTTAACTGAAAAAAATGTTTGAACTTTTTTGCAAATGAAGTCTACGAGAAGCTAGACTGCACGCCGATCCGCAACTCCCGCGGCGACCTTGCTGTTTAATACCTTACCACAGCTCCGCCATTTCGATAATGAATTAATTTAAAAAAAATTGTTTTATATACTTAAATATACTATTACAGTATACCTAAAGTTTGATAATTGGGGATAATTATTTCTTAGTTTTAAAAATCCCTCAATATTGCTTATTTGTTTCCTGTCTAAATGTATATACCGCCTTAACGCGTACTCCAGAGGCGTTTTTTTGAAGAATAACTAAAAATATCGCAAGCTCAGGGATGAAAAATAAAAGATGAAAATGAGAAGATCTCTTTTGGGAGTTGTTTTTTTACCCGCCTATTTGAAGGGTTCGGAACACAAGTGGATCCTGAAAACTTGCGTGAAGCCAAAATCGTCCCGCTGCAAACGGAATATCCGATAGACGGTGATGCGTTGAGGTCTCGCAAGGGCGGACGCACTCCCAAGTAGAAATTGTGTTTGGAATCCTATAGGATTCCCCTACTTCTCCCTACTCCCTGATAGGGATCCAACGGGACACCCCATTGGATCCCTATCAGGAAACGTCACGCTCGTACATTGGATTCCAAGAGGGACTCCCCATCGGGATCCAAAAGGGATTCCCATCGGGATCCAAAAGGGATTCCCATCGGGATCCAGTAGGGATTCCTATCGGGATTCCATAGGGATTCCATAGGGATTCCCTATTAAGATCCAATAGGGATTTCCATCGGAATCTGTATTTCTGTAATTCTGTAAGGCCAAAATGCTACAAAAAATAGAAGCATCGATACACTAAAGAGATCAATTTATTGTTTACAAAGGAGTACATATCGAATACCACAATATACTTATTTTGTTTTTTTTTTAATTGTTTACCCATACTGAATATTTATAGTGCTTTGTATAGTATTCTTCGAATACTTGTATCTTATATCTATATCTTCGAGTACTTTTTATACTTTATGAACTTTTTAAAAATACTTTAAATACTTTTTATGCTGTAACGTAGCTTTTATACACTTTTTATACTATTATTAAGCAAAAATACTTGTGCAGTTATGGGCGGGATATTCTTTGAATACTTTTCATACTATATAAAATTTAAACACTTTAATAAGGTTGATGCTTGCATCATTGGAATGCAACAAACATTAATGCGTGTTTGGAGTAAATAAATTTTACGATCGCGATTGCGCAGTAACTCGATCGTCGCGCGCTTTGCAACGACGACACGAATATATATGTACCCTGCGCCACTTATGTTCTATCGCCCGACGTCTTTCTTTTGTCGGAAGCGATTTTCTGAATCCTTATTGGATCCCGATAGGGAATTCCTATTGGCTCCCGATAAGGAATCCCTGTTAGATCCCGATGGGGAATCCCTATTGGATCCCGATGAAAAATCCACCGGGTCGGGTAGAAATTGCTGTTACGGGCTATAAACTTAAGTGAATGTGTAATAGATATCATGTTTATAAAAATATGATTTCATACTTACATTTAATTTTCTTTTAAAACCTCATTTAAGCCGCTCTAGCAAAACTCCACACCCACAGCGATAAACCGCAGACGCAATCGTAACCCGATTGCCGTCACGTCCAAAACAAATTTTTAGGCGCACAAGTATTAAAAATTCAAAAAGTGTGCATATTAAAATTTATAACAAGTATTTTTATTCGTATAAAAAATACTAGCCCATAACAAACTATAAATATGCAATATGGGTAAACACTAAAGTAAAGTAAAGAACTACTGAAGAATATAATTATATATTGTAGTATTCGATATCCTAACAAATTCCTAGAAACACGTTGGTGCATCTTGAAACTCCCAAGCAAATCTGTGCACGGGACCATCAAAGAATAATTTTTTACAGAGCGTCGCGAAATCCCATTTTATATAATTTCTAGTAAAAAATTCTCAAACCACGTTAATCTGGAAACAGCCCAGGATCCATTTGGATTCCAATGTGGTCTCCCTACCTGGGGTGTCCATATCAAATCCTCATAAGGATCTGGTAGAACCTGGGGAGTCCCCAACAAATACATTTGGATTCCCATGTGGACTCCCTACCTGGGCCGTCCCTATCAAATCCCCATAAGGATCTGGTAGGATCTGGGGAATCCCCAACAAATCTATTTGGATTCCAGTGTGGACTCCTTACTTGGGGCGTCCCTATCAAATCCCCATAGGGATCTGGTAGGATCTGGGGAGTCCCCAAAAAATTTCTGCATGGGCTGGTTCTTGACTCCGTGTGTTGGTGTACACTTAAGCCGTTATTTACGGTGCCGTTTCGCGTAACGCTTTAGTTGGGGCAGGTCGGGGTGGCTCGAAGTCGCTTTCTCTCTCATTCTGCGTCTCGCGCTCCACACTCGATATGTTTATGACGGGTAACATTGTCGAGCAAGCCGGTGGTGCGCACAACCGTATAGAAGTATCAAGACGCCGGGGAGGGGTTGATAACGACGTCGGGACGCTAAAAGGGTCGACGTATCCTAGGGGTGGCAAGAAGCAAATCCTCACCAGGACTTGTGAGCAACATCGATTGTAAATATTTGCAGAATCGATGATAAAATTATCCCTAGCGTGAATAATCAATCACAATGGCAATTGATTGCTGTTTGGGTTACGACAAGTAACAAGAAATTATGAAATAAAATCGGCGAACCAGATGAATTACGGCAAGAGTCGAATAAATAAAAGATAATTCTTTTTTAACTTGAGACTTCGGTTATTTCGCCCACAACTGAATTTACGTATGTCTATATATATCATAATAATATATCAATATCAACGACACTGTTAAATGTACAATACATTATACATAAATATCGTTAAAATTATGCAAATTAAAGGGTTTTTTTGTACAATGTGGATTTATTTCGAAATTCCAAATAAATACGATATATTTTTATCTAAGTGTATATAGAAAATCTTCCATGATTTCGAAAAAAAATCAAAGTATAAAAAAATAACTTGATTATTAAAACAATGTTTATTAATTGATATCTGTTCGAATAAATGCATTTAAAAAATCGCTTAAGAAATAAAAGATAGTGGCATGTTCAATATTTCTCAAATAAATTGATGTTTCTACACACACACACACACACACGCGCGCGCGCGCACACACACGCACACCCACACGCGCGCACACACACGCACGCACACACACACACGCGCGCGCGCGCGCGCACACACACGCACACGCACACGCACGCACGCACACACGCGCACGCGCACACACACACACACACACACACACACACACACACACACACACACACACACACACAGAAAATCTTTCATAACTTCGAAATAAAAATTGAATTACAAAAAAATAGCATCACTCTTGAAGCAATGGTTATTACGTGATATCTTTTCGACTAAATGCATTTAAAAAATCGCTTAAGAAATAATATATATTGGCACTTTCAATATATCCTATGTAAATTGATATTTAGAAGCATATATATATATATGATATCAGAGGTCTCAGCTACATCGGGTCGACACAGTTGAATGTGAAAACGTTTGGAGTATCCGGGGCAGGAGAGCGCGGTGGGAAATGTCGAACCTCGGACGTATATATACCTTATACATGCACATCACTATGGCTGGTACATATATTTGAATTTAAATATAATGCAAATCGAGGCAGATAAGCTGAATAATAATTATTGTGATCGCGCGGCCGCGGTTGTCGTTTGTGCAAAAGGAGCGGAGCGCACGGCGCGGTTAATATAGGAGGTTTGCAAGGGCTGGAAAGAGTGTGAGACAGAGGGGAGAGGCATCGGAGGTAACTCCATTGTTGATAAGAAAGACCTCTTGGCCCACAAGCCAGAGCAAAGACTGAGAAGACCGATGGCTCGAAAACGTCCGCAATTACGAACCAAATGAATTTAATTCGCGTCGAAAATTCTCCTTGCCCTTTATACGTGATTTTTCCTTCCTCTATGTGTGCATGTTGATACAGACTTAAAATAAAATCGGCTGGCTCGCCGTTTCAAACGCGCTATTATCCAATTTACCGGGCGCATACGTATATGCACGCGCCGAGATTACGGGCTCATCAGATTGTTTAAATGTGTGAGTGGGGGGGGGGGGGAGGTAGCGCATACGACACTTAAAAAATTACCGCACCGAGCAATTAAAAGGCAAGGGGCGACGAGTGCTCCGCCTAACGGACGTAACAACTGGACAATTTATTTCGCTACCAATGAACCTCTTAATTCAAGCTCACTTCCCCTACTGCCGCTTTATCTTTTTTCTTGTCTTATTTAGGTAGTGCTGCGTCGTTCAGGCCGATATATCAAGCTCAACTGGCAGAACTTTTGTCGCGTACCGTTTTTGGAGCCTTGTGGTATCTCTCACATGGTAAAAAATGGGTGTTTTACGGGTTATGCCTAGTTGTAACAGTCGAAGACAGTTTATTTTTTAGATTTTTCAAATAGAAAATTGTCACGATAAATTTCTACAAACATTATGTATTTGTAAAAAGTATCATTTGAAGAACACTCCGTAATTGTTTGTGTAAAAATATATAATTATAATCGATTTTTTTTAATCAAACAGATTTCGCGACTATATTAGTTTATTTGACGATTGATTTAAGGAATTTTAGAAATGTCAAATAAAAAAAATAGCGCGTGATCAAAGTGAGAGGCTTGATTCGTGCGAAAAAAATGGGCATTTTTCTATCATCAAATCAAAACTAACATCAGCAAAAAATCTTCAATCAAACTCTTTACATCGATAAAATCTCAAAAAATTTCAGAAAGGTCGATGCAGTCGTTATTTTTTATATTTGGCTCACCAACTTTGAAAACGTACTTTCGAGAAAAAAGCGTTTAAAGTTTCGAACGACGCTTCGAGCGTTCTGATGGGCATCAACATAACAGCCTATAAATATATGAATTTTTATCAATCACCTTCAAGTTTTCAGAGAACATTTATAGGATAATTGACTGTCAAAATATATTGGTTTTGAAGAAAGTGATTTTTCAAATTTGACCACTAGAAATAACCCCTTAAGTGAAAACGATTGAAAAGATTCATGAATCGAAATATTAGTGATTGTTGCGAGCAAATAAATTTTACTGGAATGAGCATTAAGTATCATTTGACTGGATAAAATATATTTTTAAGAAATTGATGGCCACGCTTAAATTAACTACTTAATTAAGGTGACCTAGGTTAGATATGCTCCTATCGAGGGGATCCCCTCACGGTTTTGCATCGACCTTCCTAACACCCTGTTTATATATACATATGTTTGTGTGTATGTATATAAAACGGGGTATAATTTATGTCATACAGATTTTGATGTGGCGGTATGTATGGGAATTGGAGGGAAAAGAGGGTAGAAAGGGATAGAAATAGGGAGGAAAAAGATGCCAGCCGAAGAGAGAGAGAGAGAGAGAGAGAGAGAGAGAGAGAGAGAGAGAGAGAGAGAGAGAGAGAGAGAGAGAGAGAAAGAACAGACGACCGAGTTACATGTATGTTTATAATATCGCGCGTACCGATCTTGGAGAAACTTCAAACCAACCACGTCCGGCAAGGACGACGATGGAATTGAGTACCGAGAGCGTACGCTTTCGAGCTGATATATATATGTGTGTGTGTGTAACAAGGAGTTTGAACTTTACTCTTCTTCTTTCGCAAGTTTTATTTCTTCCCGGTTGTTGAGATAATCGTTATATATGTAGACACATATAACTGTTCAACACTCGCAGAATTATGCAATTGAAGCTCTCGAAATCGCGACCAAGATACGGGATAGTCCAACCAACGGAAGCATTTAAGAAGAAAAAACCTATCGAGATTGAGAAAAGTGTAGTGATCAATGAACAGGACGTACAAGCGCGCCTCCTTAAGGAGGTACGGTGATGACCATGCTAGTAAACTTAGAGTCTATTTCACGCCGCAATAGCGCTACGTTTTAAATATGTGTATATGGCCTATTTTTCGAGAAATATTTTTTAAGTATTGAATTTCGAGTTTCCTATTATTTTTATAATATGGAAACAACCTTAATAATCTACTACTCGACTTCAGTAGTACGCCATATCGTTGACGTTTAGCATCGTCGCATTTTCGGTAGCTGTCATCGGTTCCACGCGCCCGGCTTATTATTTTTTGTAGCCGGTTAACATGGAGAATGAAAATACTGTGGAAGTTTATCGAGGAGTAACGGGATTGTACTTCTCCCTACTCCCTGATAGGGATCCAACGGGACACCCCATTGGATCCCTATCAGGAAACGTCACGCTCGTACATTGGATTCCAAGAGGGACTCCCCATCGGGATCCAAAGGGGATTCCCATCGGGATCCAAAAGGGATTCCCATCGGGATCCAGTAGGGATTCCTATCGGGATTCCATAGGGATTCCATAGGGATTCCCTATTAGGATCCAATAGGGATTTCCCATCGGAGTCCAATGTAAGAATCTTAAAGCTTCCCCACAGTATTGAACGGAATCCGATACGATGCTTGATCGATCATTTCGCAATCTGTAAGCCCAAAATACTACAAAAAATAAAAGCATCGATACACTAAAGAGATCAATTTATTGTTTACAAAGGAGTACATATCGAATACCACAATATACTTATTTTTTTTTTTTTTTTAATTGTTTACCCATACTGAATATTTATAGTGCTTTGTATAGTATTCTTCGAATACTTATATCTTATATCTATATCTTCGAGTACTTTTTATACTTTATGAACTTTTTAAAAATACTTTAAATACTTTTTATGCTGTAACGTAGTTTATATACACTTTTTATACTATTATTAAGCAAAAATACTTGTGCAGTTATGGGCGGGATATTCTTTGAATACTTTTCATACTATATAAAATTTAAACACTTTAATAAGGTTGATGCTTGCATCATTGGAATGCAACAAACATTAATGCGTGTTTAGAGTAAATAAATTTTACGATCGCGGTTGCGCAGTAACTCGATTGTCGCGCGCTTTTCAACGACAACACGAATATATATGTACCCTGCGCCGCTTATGTTCTATCGCCCGATGTCTTTCTTTTGTCGGAAGCGATTTTCTGAATCCTTATTGGATCCCGATAGGGAATTCCTATTGGCTCCCGACAAGGAATCCCTGTTAGATCCCGATGGGGAATCCCTATTGGATCCCGATGAAAAATCCACCGGGTCGGGTGGAAATTGCTGTTACGGGCTACAAACTTAAGCGAATGTGTAATAGATATCATGTTTATAAAAATATGATTTCATACTTACATTTAATTTTCTTTTAAAAGCTCATTTAAGCCGCTCTAACAAAACTCCACACCCACAGCGATAAACCGCAGACGCAATCGTAACCCCATTGCCGTCACGTCCAAAACAAATTTTTATGCGCACAAGTATTAAAAATACAAAAAATGTGCATATTAAAATTTATAACAAGTTTTTTTATTCGTATAAAAAATACTAGCCCATAACAAACTATAAATATAGAATATGGGTAAGCACTAAAGTAAAGAAGTTACTAAAGAATATAATTATATATTGTAGTATTCGATATCCTAACAAATTCCTAAAAACACGTTGGTGCATCTTGAAACTCCCAAGCAAATCTGTGCACGGGACCATCAAAGAATAATTTTTTACAGAGCGTCGCGAAATCCCATTTTATATAATATCTAGTAAAAAATTCTCAAACCACGTTAATCTGGAAACAGCCCAGGATCCATTTGGATTCCAATGTGGTCTCCCTACCTGGGGTGTCCATATCAAATCCCCATAAGGATCTGGTAGAACCTGGGGAGTCCTCAACAAATACATTTGGATTCCAATGTGGACTCCCTACCTGGGCCGTCCCTATCAAATCCCCATAAGGATCTGGTAGAATCTGGGGAATCCCCAACAAATCTATTTGGATTCCAGTGTGGACTCCTTACTTGGGGCGTCCCTATCAAATCCCCATAGGGATCTGGTAGGATCTGGGGAGTCCCCAAAAAATTTCTGCATGGGTGTAGATTCTGACGGACAAGAATTAGAAAATGAAAAGATAATATTGCGATTGCAAATAAAAAACGTCGCGTTGAAGTTAACCTCAATGTCCAATGTCCAATCTGTCCAAAGTAAAAACATATTTCATCGATTGATATGTTATTTTTCCCTTTCCCAATTTTCACAATATTTGCAGGTATAAAAAAGAACGTTTATTTTATATGACGGTTCTCCCATGCTGAATTTATATATAGATGCGTTGTATAGGTACATGTCGCCAGAAAAATTGAGATGCCTTTGCTGTACGTAAAAGAACTTCAAGTAAATTTCGACGAAAGGCAGTTTATAATCCATTAAAAAATGTACGGCTTCACACAATCATATTTTTAATTCGTGTTGAAAATATCCGATAGAAGAATCAAATTTGCGCGGGTATCCGGCGTTGCCACACTTCGAGCAAGACGGCTGCTGTTACGTCACGAGACGTCTCTCTCTCTCTCTAAAAACTTCGGTTTTTCGCGAATTTATTTATAAATTTATTGCTTATTTCTCCGGTGAGCTTTCCAATTCAAGGTGTCTTATTGATTACAACAAATCAACGAACGCAACCGTCAGTTTTTTTTACGTATGTCTTGGCTCCATGTAATACAAAAAAATCGATATATGAGAGGACAGGCACATTTTGTCGTCCACGTGTGACTAATTCACCAACTTTAACAGTTAATAACTCAGAAACTGTACGGTAAATCTCGTGGAAACTCCGCATACGCATGGACGAAGGTCTCGACAATGCTAGTAAAAAAAATCGGGCCTTTATCTTGGACTCGCTCCAATCACCGTACCTCCTTAAAATCCTTTCCAACGATGACGATACTTTTTTTGGCCATAATAACAATGATGTCGCGTGAATAGGTAGCCGAGTGAATAGGTAGCCGAAAGAGTAACTGCAAACTCCCGTTCGTGAACTTTTCGTTGTTTCCATAGTTGAAGTAGAAGTCGAGAAGATGAAGAGGGAGAAATATTTGAGTATGGAGAAATACGAAACGAAAAACTGTTTCGACCTCTTTATGACATCCAAGTGTTCGAGAAGGGTTGTCAAAAAATGCTGCTCTCGAAAGCACCCAAACGCGTAAATTTAACGCGGCACTGCACCCCGTCCCGGGTATTCGTAAAATTTCGAGGTACTTATGCGAGAACATTCCGAGACGTCTGCTACGAAGTGACATTACCTACTTGAGAGAAGCAGAGTGCCCGTAAAAACAGTTATCGCAAATCAATATGAGCGAGAAAAAAAATAATTATCTACCGAAATCCGATTACGCTACTTTCGTCACGGTTCTCGAGTCGCGTTCCCGTCGGCATATCCAGTTCTACTTTAGGTCCAAAGCGGCGGCGTGGAAAGGGCACAGAGCGGAAGGGACCACTCGCGTGCGAAAGTAGACAGTCACGCATCAGTTTTGTTCGCTATACGCGGGGTATTACATTTGCGCGCTCGCGGGAGTGCAGACCTCGACAGAGATAGAGATATATAGGAGAGCACTCCGGCGGAGTTCAGGGTCGACGTGGTGGTGGTGCGCGTTGGTGGCATACAGGTGGTCCATAACATAACAGTCACTGCGTTTTATCCGGCAGTAAACCGGCGGCAGGCGCTCGGCTCTATGATTTAATACCCCCCCCCCCTTCGCCCCTTTGACTTCCTCTCGCTCCCCTTTTCCTCTCTCTTTCTCTCTCTCTTTCTGGAAACGCGATCTCTCTGTCGAGGCTCGTGTGCTCTCGTCTGACCCCCTTACAGCGGTAGTCGAACACGGAGTACCGTACATACGCCCCCGCGCACTCTACATATATTTGTATCTATCTTTGCGGCCGAGGACGAGAGAAAGGGGAGGAGGGGGGGGGGGACGCGCGAACCTTGGCACTTTCGCGCTCTAACCAAGTGTCTGCTAACTTCCTTCCTTCCTGCCCCTCTCGCCGCAAAACCCCTTCATCCGCCGTCCTCCTTTCCGAATCTCGTCCGATACACCGGACAAATCTGGATTATTCGATCTCTCTCTCTCTCTCTCTCTCTCTCTCTCTCTCTTTCTCTCTCTCGTGTCCGCATCAAATTTTACGTTTTCCAATGTTTTTACCGTAGGCGCTTAATTTTCATGGCAAACTTGTCGAATGTGATGTTCGCTGTGCGGAATTCCTCGACATGGCGCTGAAGGAAGAGCGGCGGAGGCGAGGGAAGGCGTGGATTCATATGTACCGCGTAAAGCATACGGTTTTTTTCGGCAAGTGTAGTTGGAGACGCGACAATGTAGAACTGGTGGGATCGGTAGAACTTTTTCTAGGGTCTATGCGATAAATTAAAAGAATGTATTCGCCGGATGGCCCAATTTCTTGGGTCCTCGTCGTTGCTGGTCCAATTATTGTATTTCGTGAGAACATTCGTATGAGCGTTGGCAAAGTAATAAATGGAGTATATTGCAACAAATCCTAGGAATGAAGAGAGCATTTTCTTCGCTCGTGTAGACAAATTGTTACTTCAAAGGTTCTTCAGGTCTGTCTATCAAAGACGAAAAATCTTCTGACGCCATTTCGTTCCTAGACACACTACGATCAAAGACGCAAAATGAACACGCACGCGATGGAATGACGCCGAAGGGGCGTATAGAGCAAGTTGCCAAATCGAGGTACCCGTGAAAGTGGACCATTTTGTACCGGGGCACATTTATATGCATAGGAACGTTCTTACACGTCATACCCGGGGAAAAGTTGAAAGCTCGAAATTCAGCTCTTGACGTGTCTAGTAACTGTCGCCGAGGATTGAAGTCTGGAGACACAGAAAGCGGATGGCTAGATTAGAGAAAATGGAGCGAAGACTGAGAGAATTTTCCCCAGTTGTCGACGACGAAGACAGAGAAGAAGAGAAAGAGAGAGAGAGAGAGAGAGAGAGAGAGAGAGGATGCTCTGAGAGATATTTTGAAGTTGGTAAGCCGCATAGCTCGCTCCTCGCTAGATCTCTCTATGCCAACGTCGGTTTTGGAAAGCTCCGTAACTCTGTTAATTCATATCTGGGCAAAGTTGGCTGTTCCGGAGGTGACTCCTCACGGTGTTATATCCTCCTCGCGCGCAAAGAAGACGAGCGGATGCGGAGGAACGGCGAGCATGGTGCCATACCGAGTGAGAAGCAGAGAGAGAGAGAGAGAGAGAGAGAGAGAGAGAGAGAGAGAGAGAGAGAGAGAGAGTCGACGACGAACGGAAGGGCAAAAGCTGAAAAGGGGTTGGTACGGTGGCTCTCCGACGAGTGGAGGCATCACCAGGAGGGTTGCGAAGCGAATGGAACACACGAGGGATGGAGTATATACGAGAGACGCCAGGGGCGAGAAGCATCAAGAAGACGCTATGGAGAGGGAAAGGGTAGGACGATTTTCCTTCATATACACACCCTGCTGTATATATTTACACATCTATATAGATATATACCAACATACATAGATATACATGTACAGGTGTATCTCTCTCTCTCTCTCTCTCTCTCTCTCTCTCTCTCTCTCTCTCTCTCTCTCTCTCTGTCTCTCTGTGTGTGTGTGTGTGTGTGTGTTTGTGTGTGAGTAAGCGTACGTACTACAGTCGGAGGGCTGTCGGTCGTCTTCGTCGCCGCGACGCGTTACGCTACGCTTTCTGCTCCGTTCTGTGGGGAAGCACCAAACGGGGCGAAGGTTCGCCCGACAACGAGGGTAGGGTAGACCCGCGTGGGAGGTGGGCTCCACTAGTTTCCTTACTTCCTCGCGACCACGGCCGGGGCTACAACACGGCCGAGGAATCGATACGCCGGTTGGAAGCCCAGCGCCACCAACGCCTCCGACGCTACGTCATTGCAACCAACGACCGGAGCCACCCTCGCCCTCGATCCTACTTCCTCTCTATTCGCCCTCTCGTCTGTCTCCCGTTCTCTCTCTCTCTCTCTCTCTCTCTCTCTCTCTCTCTTTCTCTCTCTTCTCTTGCTCTCTCCCTTTCTATATACTTATAGATATTGTATTATACCCTGTCGCGTACAGCTCACAAAGGCATTGTGCTACCTAAACCTACCAGCCACACCTACGATATAGATATATATGCATGATAGGTTGAAGATTTGGTTGTATGCACACGCGTATATACATAGCTGTAGGTGGGTACATATATGGATGGTGTAGGCACATGGAAAAAGAAGATTTCTGAGCCATACGACATCGAGGACCGTCCCCACAGCAGTCAATTGTCCCCATAGCCAATATCATGTAAAACACCATGTCTTCAGAATCACTATTTACAAATATGTATAGACAAATGTGTAGGATGAGAGTTGATGGTCTCTTGATAACTGTCAAATATCGTGATTCGGTTCAGTGAAGCCGTTTGTACTTGTTGAAAAATAAAGATATCAGGATTCAACAAATGTATCAGAATTAAAAAGATTCAGACAGATATTAATTGTTACTGTGTCTGCTGATAATAAGAAACAAGTTTATATTCGAGCAGTCCATTTCTTAATTGTTCAAATGGCACAATCATTTGTGGTTATTTTAATTTTATGATGATATATATATATTAGGGTGTGCAGAAAAAAATGGATATTTTTTTTTGGTTGCATCCATCAAAAAAAGGTGAATTAAGGTATAAAAAGAAGAATCCTCGAACGAAGAAAAATTATTTCGAACGGCGCATTACATTTGAATACTTTCCATAAGAATAACACAAGAAAATATTGACACTTCTGAACGTCGTAGTAAAAGTCTTCAGAAAAAATCTCACAAAAATGTCATTAAGATATTCTGATAGAGAATTGAATTCCTTACAAAAAAAGTTCTTACGAACAATTAGCTCAGAATAACCGTTCAAGTGGTATCGCTGTCTGAAATTAAATTTTTTATTTCAGCGACGTGCGCGCCACAGCACACGCTGCCATCTGGCGGCAGCATGCGGTAGCTCGTAGTGCAAAATTACAAGCTTCACACTAGCGCCACGAACGGGAAACCGCGACATTTTTTCCTCATTTCAAGATCCAAGATTTTCCCCCAAATCAAGATCTGTCACTGCTACAAAATTTCATTCGTTATTGCGAAGTGAATCCTGTAGTAGGGGAGGCTGCCTCGAAAAAATTAGCTAGTCACTTGTAGTACTATAACGAGAAAATTGTTGCTTTCTCATTTTTTGACAATGCTGTGCCAATAAGTGTGAAGGCAAAAATGGTACAAGCTCTGCAATCTCGAGAAAAATCCAAAAATCCTTCCGAGTGAGTAATTGTTAGAAAAATGATTCGGAAATTGGGTGCTGAAGAAAGACAAGCGATTTCGTCACTCAAGAATCCTTATTTCTTTTCCAGCAATTCAATTTACCTCATGATTTTTTGAGGGTAAATATTGAATTATGGCCGGAAAATGCCACTTATTTGAGTTGCTTAGATTTTTTAACCCAAAAGTCGTTAATAACGTAGCCGAACGTGATGTCACTTTGATAGAAGGATATAACGGTTCAGTAACAAAAAACGAAAAGCAGCTAGAATATTTATTGGGCGTAGTGCAAAATCATGGACAGAACTACCCTAATTGCAACAAACAGACTCTTAAGAAAAGGAACGATGATTATCAAGCATTATAATGTAAAAACAAATTATTTTATCTTATTAAACCAAATTAATTGAATAAAACTTTTCGAAACACGATCAATGATGGACGTCATTTCTTTTATATTTCTTTTTGTACTTGATTCTTTTTTATATCAGAGAAATATTTTGAGAACGATTCCATGCAAATTGTATGTTAGAGCAGAACATTCTCTACAAAAAAGACCCCAAAAAGTTTTTTCGCAAAGCGAAAAATTCGATTTTTACAGCCTTTCGAATTATTTTTTTTTCTATTAATTCAATTTCAGACAGCGATTCCACTTGAACGGTTGTTCTGAGCTAATTTTTCGTAAAAACTTTTTTGTTGGAAATTCGATTCTCCATGAGAATATGTTAATGACATCTTTATGTGATTTTTTCCTGACGAGTTGCACTACCACATTCAGAAATCCCAATATTTTCCTGGTTTAGTCTTATGGAAAATATTCAAATGAAATGCGCCATTCGAAATAATTTTTTTTTGAGCTCTCCTTCGAGGATTCTTCATTTTTTACCTTAATTCACCTTTTTTTTGGTGGATGCAACCGAAAAAAAGTATCGATTTTTTTTCCGCACACCCTAATATATATATATATATATATATATATCCGCGATGGAGTAATAATTGTAACATTGCCCAGGGTACATATTCGTGATCCCGTAAACATCGATATTGATTTGAGAATCATGAAAAAGAAGTAAAGGCGTCTGCTTTGATATTCTCGCGTCAGTCAAGTTGAAATAAAACGGAGAGAGCGATGGCGATAGCGAAGTTTAGGGGCTGGTACCGAACTCGCAGGCTGGCCAAGTTCGAGCCAACCTTTCGCGTTAAGGCTCCGCTCGTGCAGCAGACTATGACGATGTAAATTAGAGGTATGTAGAGGTCGGCTGGGTATTATTGGCTGAAGGCTGGCAAAAACGTGGTCACGAACAATCGGCGCGCGGTACCAGTCGAATTAACTTGCATAGGAAATTATAGCCGTATCGGGCAGACATCATCGATTCGCGCGTATCGTGCTCGTCCTGTATGTTTTACGTGGCTTGGTAACATCGTAGATCTCGCATAGTTTGCGACCTGTACACTCGTGATGTTGAGGAATTGAAATGAAAAATTCCTTTAAGAGGGAGAATGATCCTAAACTTCTTTGATGCGGTTTTCTATGTTCCTTGTTATGCCGTTTCACGAGCCCATCTCGTTGACTTTTGCTCCACGCTTGTCACTTCACTTTTTCTATTTTCTCAAAGACCAACCGCCCGGTCCGAAAAAATGGTAACAGTATTGGTTGCGGATAACGGTTGAGGATATCGTAAATTCTAATGGAAAGAAGGTAGAGTTTGTTTGGCAGAAGGAAAATCAAATTCTTTCTTAAGACGTTTGTTCATAAATATCGGGCGACAGAGTGACCCCCCATAATTATTACAACCTCTAGGTGCCAAAATTTTTCGGTGGGCCTCGCTCAGGGTTATATCGATGTTGGTAAGACAAGGAATTTGAGACTGAGTTGAAGCGATATATTCGGAGCACCAAAGTGACCCGTCATGAAGCTCATCGCTTCGACAGTGAAGGAATTTTCGAGGACGTCCGGAGTAGCTATAGGGACAACTCAATTTGAAATGAGAGCCCCTGGGGGATGTGGGCACAGGAACGTATAGAATTGGTCTACGAGAAGGGCTCTTAAGCGTTTGGCTTTGGCAGAGAGTCGTAAAAATAATGGAGCGCTGGGGTGCACGTATAGAGAGCACCACCGTGCTAACTAAATAGCATGTAATAGCGAAAGGCGCGGCTACACACTCAACAGCAGCAGAAAATCTTAGTGTATATGCCGCTGTTTCAAATGCTCTCTATGGCCATCACGAGAGAAGGAGGGCTCTGTAACAGGGGAATGCAGTCCTCTTCACATTGCCACTACCGTATAGCGGCGTGGTGAAGCTCTTGAGCTCTCTCCCTCCCTCTCTCTCTCTCTCTCTCTCTCGAGCTCTCGAGCTCTCTTCTACCCGGAACAACGGTAATTGCTAATTAATACACTCTCGGCAAGGACCCATTCTCGTGTCCGCCCACCTGACCTTGATTCCGCGACGTAATAGAATCCTACATCCGATCTGGCCAGTATAAAATCTTCAGTGACATCACATCAATAATTGAAATCGTAACGAATTTATCGTGGAATTGATTCTCTATTGTTTGGGGAAACAGTTACAGTTGTCACATTTTTAAATAATTGGAGTGAATTTGACGAAATTTATATTCTCTAGTTGACCTGCGTGTCTATACGCTTGCACTTTTTCTAGTCTTCTTATTTCAGATTAGTTGTATATTTGTCAAGATTAATTTAATAAAGAGTTTTCCACATCGACTTCATTTTTCATTTTCTCGGGGACTAGTTACGACTGTCACGCTTTCAAACGATTGGGATGGAATCTGCCAATTACATACTTTTTATTTGACTCGCATATCTATGAGTTGTTCCAATACATTTTAAGTCCACAATAATAATTCATCGATTTTGGTGGACATTTAGAGGTAAAGTTTGCAGAGGAGAAGGTCGCGGTAGTGAAAGACTAAGGTGCAGTTTCCAGTAAATAAATGTATCGTTGTTTTTTTCGAGTTTTTATATTTTCAATGTTGAGGGATGAGTGAAAGTAACGAACATTCGTTCGTCGCTTGAGGTAACTCAAAATAAAAAGGAAGTTCACAAGGAAGATTCACAGTGAACTTATAATTACAACCATAGAACTGCTAATAAAATATTCAACGCGTTTTTCTCGAAGCTATGTTTTTCAAAACGGGGAACACGATTTTTCGACATCTGATGAACGGATTGACTTGAAATTTGGTACACTTATTTAGTGTGAAAGTAGTTTAGTCTTCAACGACCTTTTTTTTATCATATCATAAAGAAAAACATTTAAAAAAATGTTTTTCTTTATGATCGAGATACGATAACAAAAAAGTTCGGTCACTCTTAGCCAAAATAATCGATTTTGAGATACATGTTTTTTTTTGCTTTCAGATCAACCGGGTGGCCAAAATCAAGTACACAGTTCAGCCGCTCACGTTCAAAGGCCCTTCCGTTATGTTCATAACTTCTTCAATTATTAATATTTTTAAATGCAATTTGGTACATAGCTTTTTTGGTGTACATTAGGGTGGCATGATATTGAGCTCTATTTTTTTTCCTTTTTCTCACCAGCCATTAATCTTCTTTAAAGAAAAAAAAACATTGTCCCGGAAGCTGCGAGCGGTCAAAAAATATTTACAGGTCGCTCAAGCCTCCCAAAAATTCAAACTTTCATAAAAAAGTCTGTAAACAAAATTGTAGGTCGTTTTATTGGGTTAGATGTGTGTGGTTAATTTGAAAAATCCGTTTCCAAAGGAAAAAAAGATTAATTGTTTTGATAATGTTACAAAGCGTCAAATTTATGAGTGATCAGAGTAAAGAATAATTTGCAAAATTAGGAAATTTCGAAGCTCTCGAGCGACCACTAAATATTTTTGGACAGCTCGCAGCTTTCGCGACACCTTTCTTTAAATAAGATAATTGGATGGCGAGAAAAAGGAACAAATAGAGCAGAAAATTGGGCCACCGTAGTGTACATACAAATAAATGTCCAAACGCTTTTTCAATCATCTTATTTATTCCGTAAAAGCTTATTTTTGCAAATAACTCTGATTACTGGGTCATCACAGTAGCCTAACCCCTTGACTTTTGACTGAATTGTATTTGGTTTAAAGTGCACCAGCGAGACGTGCCTATCAGCAGGTCATTCCTCAAATTGTAAGCTCGCACCACTCTCAATCTGACTCCGTCATCGTTTTCTGGTCGTCCCCGCTGCTTGATTCACGACCGACACTAAAGAGCTAATTAAAAATCGCTCTCGTACTGTTCGTCCCTTTTCAATGCTATGCCCTCCACAAGGAAATATGTTTTCTCTACTCACTCGTGTACGACGAAACAACAAGCTCACGATTTCCGGATTGAAACTTCCTTTCAAAGCACTTACCTGAAATCAGAATAAAAGCAACACCCAATTAGCAAAGCTCAATGGGAAATCATTTATCGATCGTGGTCCATTTTTGTTCCCATGATCAATTTTCGCATATCAATAATGAACATTTGTGCGGCACGTAATTGAGATAGCGAATCACAGACGAAATTCGTAAAATTCGCCAACGTTTGAACATGCTGGTGTGGTCGCACCGTTGCAACGCGAAAGGGATGAAAAATTTCACGGGGGTGTTTCGACGCGCCACGTTAATTATATACTTTCACGAGCTCAAATTTCCAACAGCAAGCCGAATTTTTACCCATACATTGTGGAATATACGGTATTTCGCCACGTACTATTTTATTTTTCTATATGAACTAACGATGAAAATTAGCGCGTGGATGCTGACGTTTAATGTGCAAGTGGTAATAATGGTGGAGCGCGAAATAAGAGGGTGAGAATGGGGGAGGGATCGTGAATCCCTGAATAACGTCGCCAAAAGCGCACTATTCCCCGGAGCATACATCATCCACCGACTAATTTCCACGATAAATATTTTACGGTAGGCCATTACGGACGTCCGCATATACACAGGGTAGCCCGAAAAGTGACATCCAAATGGAAAATCTAAATGCTGCGTACCTATCCGAATCACCCCCCTTCATATTCTACGATCATTGTTAATTTTCGAACAAAAAGCATTTTTCAATTTTCCCCTAGTGTAGGTTTTGTAAAATTGTTTTTATCTTTTGTGTATGTACCATCTCCTCGGAACTGTTTAAAGCAATTGGGAGTCATCACTTGTATAAGTATTTTTTTTTTCATCATCTAATCTTTAGCGACTAATCCTCGTACACAAATTTTCTTAACTTTTAATGAAAAACTTATCTTAAGCTTAACAGTGCAGTTCAAAACGATAACACGAGTAAAAAATATGGCGAGAAAAGTACATACACAAAAGAGAAAAATGAAAAATGCTTATTTCTCTAATGCTAAAAAAGGTAGTAGAACATATATAGGGGTGACTCTGATACGTATCCATACGAAGCATCTAGCTTTTCCTTTCGGACTTCACTTTGCGGACCACCCTGTCTACACACACACACACACACGCGCGCGCGCGCGCACGCACGCACACAGACACACAGACATACATGGGGAAGGACAATTCGAACGCGTTATTATTCATGTAATGTTGTTTACCAGTCTTCATATAAATGGGCCCAATATTATGTAGAGCTGGTTTGAAAGACATTAAGATTTGTTCAATGTTGAGAATGCCGATAATAGAATGGTATGAGAACGGTCCTCGAAGTCGAACTTCTTTAAAAGCGCTTTCCTCTTTTATATGCATATACGTATACGCGAAATAGATATAAATAAGTAATTTAAAAGTCCTTTTTTATCGTGTGCATACATCGAGGAACAACAGTGGATTTTTTATGTCGGCAAATGCCCCACCCCGCATTTTCTCTCTTTTCTTTCGTCGATTAAACACGCAATGTTCGTGATATAGTCTGCGACATAGGGACACAAATATGTCAAGTTGTAAAAAAGGCGTTTGGAAGTGATTGTAAGACGATTCGTTGTAAAAAGAACCGATTCAATACAGAAAAGACGCTTTGCCAATGATGTCAGGAAATGTGGCAAAATGATCGCGCCTTGACGCTAGTTTGATGTACGGAGCACATCAGTTCAGTGGGTACTGACGTGTGAAAAGTGAGAAAGATGGGCGTAAAAAAATGAAATAGTTACTTTGTTTTTAGAAGAAAAAAAAATAATTCCATCCGTTCTATTGATTCAAACGCACGCAAAAAAAAAACGTCAACATTTTCCGAATTAACAAGCTGGGAGTTACGTATTTGGGGGCATTGATATGACCAAACGTATAATGTGGAGAACTTTCGAGCGAATTTTCGTTTTACTTTTTTCGTTTACCTTTCGCCTGGATTGTATCTGGCTGGTCCTTGAACCCGGCCGCAAAAAATATCCACTCGGATCGTGCCGTAAAAATTTGTATATTCGGGTAGGGCTCGAAGAGGGACGAAGCGAGAGAGAGAGAGAGAGAGAGAGAGAGAGAGAGAGAGAGAGAGAGAGAGAGAGAGGGAGGGAGGGAGGGAGAACATCGGCAACAGGCTCAAGGGAGGTATAACAGGGCCATTGTGTTGCCACACGCACCGTATTACGAGCACAGAACGTTAATTACGTGACAACATTCCTTCAATGGCCAAATAATGTCGCGGTAAATTAGTATAATGGCGGATACGAGATGCGGGCAAAAGACCTTTCGAACACCATATATATCGACGTGCGAACACGCGATGTTTTTTTTTCGCTCCACTATATGAGCCATTTCAACTTTATCCTTATATATGGAGAAAGGTGATTTCTGAGACATCCAACTCTGAGGATTACCCTTACAGTAGCGTCGCCTAATCAACATTATGCACACCATAAACCTATCATCATTACCGTCAGATTAATATAAGCAGAGTTATAGAAAGATCGTTTCAATAATTATCCTACAACCAAAACCTACGATTCCTGAGAAAAGAAAACATTTAAAGACCATCCTCGAAACGGCGAAATATCCTGAATGCATTACGTAGATATGATCGGATTCAAAGTTATGACTTCCTATATATATATTGAACCCGATCATATCTACGTAATGCTGGCTATCAGGACATTTCGCCGTTTCGAGGATGGTCCTAGAATGTTTTCTTTTCTATATATATATATATATATATATATATATATATATTCATACAGTAAAAAATGCAAGTTCTGTTTCATGCGAATCCTAACCATCCCGGGAATGTAGTCCAACACACAGAAGAAATCACTACGGCGTAGAAACGGAGAAAAGAGCAAAAAAGTC
>OZ023312.1:52837582-52981145 GCA_964007375.1 Ophion obscuratus
GCAGTACGGAGAACCATATATATATATATATATATATATTAAATAGGGTTGGGGCACAGCAACGACGAAGAGGAAAAGGGACGATGGACGCAATCACGTAAAACAGTAATTGAGTTCTTATCGAGTGTCCCGCAATCGAGTAGCCAACTCGAGTTCCTCTTGTTCTTACACACACACACACACACACACACACACACACACACACCCATACGTACACCTATATATAATTCTGTGGCTCGCTTCTTAGAACAATATTATTAACAGACCGCATCTCCCGAGAGGCTCATATACACTTTTACTTCTGTCCTGAATAGTGTAACCCCTTTAAAAAAAAATTACATATAGACCGGTACACCACCTGCAACTCTTCAAGTTCATTCTGCTTACCTCTCGCCGTGGAATTACGCGAGAGAGTCCAAAAAGCGCCGAGGAGCACCGGGAGCTCGCTCTTTGCAATTATCTCGGCAGTAAAAAGACCACCGGACTCATGTGGATGCCTCGTATAGGTATTTGTGCATGTGTGCGGGCATGGTTTGCGCGCACCAACGCGCACATATTTACGCGAGTTTAGAGCGCACCGATTGAGCTACGGTTAAGCGAGGGCACTTCGCGTAATACGAGTGAGCTAAACGCTTCCTAAAAAAAGAGAGAAAAAAATGGAAAAGCCAGCGCGAGAAAACTTCTGTTCTTCCCGCGGTCGACGTTGTTTTTGTTTTTGCCAGGTGATTCAACGCCGGATTGCCGCGGAGATTCGAGGATCCTTATTACGCGATTATTTTTATGATTTTTTTTTCATCGTCTCGGTAATACGACGTTTAATCGTAATGTTCTTTTCCGTCCTTTTCTTCCGTAATGTTCGTCGATGTTTTTTTTTTCTGGTAGATTTATTACGCTCTTTCGGCGTTGCGAGCAATTTGAGGAGGGAATCAAAATGAGTAAAAATACAGTCAAAATATAGAAGAGGATCGAAAATGTTGATAATATAATAAAATGTTATATTTTCGTTATATATATCGTTTATATATACATGTGTGTGTGTGTATGTGCGTGTGTGTGTGTGTGTGTGCGCGCGCGTGTGCGTATGTAATTAAAATTTAATAACATAATATATATTCTTTCATAACAATAATGTCGCATAAACCAAATAGATAATCAGTCATTATCATCGAGCTCTCAATTAAGACTGTATTTTAAGGCATTAGTCTAGTCCAAAGGTTTGAAAAGAATCGATTTGTTTGGCATTTTATTAAGGTATTCCTTTCGCGGAAGGCCGTATTTTGTGGGGGGATAAGCAGGGCCCTCCTGAATTATCCGTAAATTACAGTGATGCTTAATTAAAAATACGTTACAATTATTATACCCAATGACAAAAAGGAATAACAAATTTCACACAAATTTAGAGCAGATTTAGACATTTTTACACTTTGCCTGAAACGCCACGGCTGCGAAAGTTCTTCTGCCAGTCACATTTTTCCAAGTTTTATCATTAATATTTTATTAAAGCATTCGATGACCCCCTGTTTTCATAGTCGTTACGACATCTTTAGATTTTTCTTACACGTGTAAGCACTTTTTATCAGACATCTAACGTTATTTAGTGTATAAATTATTAGATAGCAAAGTGACCAGCGTGTCATCTCCATAAAGCACCGTATAAATGAGATGATTTTTAGATTTGTCATTTTTCGTTAAAAGTTCGGTAACTTGGCTTGAAATTTGACCAATATACTGGGTTTTACTTTTATTTCATTACAGACGAAAAGCAGTTAATTGTTCAATATTTGGGATCGTGAAAGAAATACCTTAAAGTATAGACTCTTAAATGTATGCCCTCAGAAAGAAATTTCAAAATTCTCAATATTTACGCCAACAAACGAGACCGGAATAGGTTCGATCGGTCGGAGTTACGAACTTCAGGAGCTTCTGAGGATGCTAGAACTACTTGCAGGGAAGAACGAAACATAAAATTAGTTCTATTCAACCGATTGACTTCAAATTTGGTATAAACCCCAGGTTTATATCCCTCTATCGTCCGTACATCAGGCATTACAAAAAATTTATTATTAGGATTGAAAAAAAAAACTTTAAAAAGATAGGGCGAAAAGTTGACCTTTTCAGGCAGTTGCCATTCGAACGCTTTTTTTTTCTTGTTGGTACCTGCCATAATGACATTCTTATTGATCAAGAAAATCCGTTTTATTTTTGTTTCAGTTGAATGGGAGGTTTGGAATCACAACACCCGCCTCAACCCTTTCTTTTTACGGCCATGTTCAGAGACCCATAACTTATCTAATTTTTATTTTTTTGCGCTACTCTTTTCTGTAAGATTCTAAAACATCAATAAAAAGACTGTAAAAAAATGAGGACTAAAAATGTTTCTTATTTTTTTTTTTTTATCAAGCTCGGAAAACGGTCGACATTTATGGCTCTAGACTAGAATACTACCAAAATGGAATATTTTTAAAATAAATTAATATTGCACTATATTTTTTAAACTTTATTAAACATTTTAATAAAACTCGGAAAAGACGCGTTGCAGTTACTAATAAAATATTTACACTCATACAATAATATCCCAGCGGTGAATCATATTCCTATCAAGATTATCAACTCGAAATAAATAGCGAATACATTATTTTTTCTCCAACCAGCCATCTTCGGGGATGACGAGGGCGTGTGGCTATTAAATATGGAATACAGGAAGCCCCATGGTCTCTTGTACACCTGAGGGTGGCTTCCCTTGCTGCCCATGTCGAATTATATGCATCTATACGCAACACACACGTACGCACACTCGCGTATATGTATACTTATGGACACAATGATATGCATACGAGAACGTTGGGTTGCCGAGGCAAGGATTACAGCGCGCTAAGAGGCAGAGAGCGGGGCTTCGCGCCTCATCGTCTGGAAAATGGCTTACTGCTTACATTTACCTACCCCTCGAATCTCTCGCGAGCTCACGCGGAGCCACGTCGTCGTCGTCGATGTCGTCGTTGACTACGCTCGGCAGGTATATACATATACATATACACACACACACACACACATACACACACACACACACACACACACACACACACACACAAACACACAAACACACACACACAGATACATGCACACTTATTTCGTTGCCATACCCGTTGAAAGGGCTTCGGCTCTAATTTCGGACTAAAGTCCCTTACGCCCTTTCCACTACAAGCCGTTGACATCATCCTTTATACATAGGCGGAACTTGTACCGAACGTCAAGGAACCCTTCGTGTACGACATCCTGCTCGCCCCTTGCCTCTTTAACTCGCCTATGTCCTGGTTGCCTGCTCTTCCTTCCTTGCTTGCGTGTACATTGACTCGATAGAGTCAAGAAGCACATAAACAGGCACTTGATTCGTCTCTCTTTCTCCACTAAAGAAACGAAGAAAACCGTAGGAAATCCGAGACCAGAATCTCGGATACTCGTCTGCAACCCCTTCCGCCACCTCCTCTTTGCCGCCACTGTCAATGGGTTTCGATTACGCGCTCGATAGTAAAGTGATTCTTTGCTCGGGGCTTAACCCTAACAAAGTTTTATTGCTCGTTTCGTCTACGAATATGTGTATACATATATATATATATATATATATATATATATATATATATATATATATATATGTATATATATATATGGGTAAGGGTGATTTTTACGGCGACTTCCAGGATTTTCCCCAATTTAGCCAATTGTCCCTGTGGTCAACATATCCCAAGTAGAAATTGTGTTTGGAATCCTATAGGATTCCCCTACTTCTCCCTACTCCCTGATAGGGATCCAACGGGACACCCCATTGGATCCCTATCAGGAAACGTCACGCTCGTACATTGGATTCCAAGAGGGACTCCCCATCGGGATCCAAAAGGGATTCCCATCGGGATCCAAAAGGGATTCCCATCGGGATCCAGTAGGGATTCCTATCGGGATTCCATAGGGATTCCATAGGGATTCCCTATTAAGATCCAATAGGGATTTCCATCGGAATCTGTATTTCTGTAATTCTGTAAGGCCAAAATGCTACAAAAAATAGAAGCATCGATACACTAAAGAGATCAATTTATTGTTTACAAAGGAGTACATATCGAATACCACAATATACTTATTTTGTTTTTTTTTTAATTGTTTACCCATACTGAATATTTATAGTGCTTTGTATAGTATTCTTCGAATACTTGTATCTTATATCTATATCTTCGAGTACTTTTTATACTTTATGAACTTTTTAAAAATACTTTAAATACTTTTTATGCTGTAACGTAGCTTTTATACACTTTTTATACTATTATTAAGCAAAAATACTTGTGCAGTTATGGGCGGGATATTCTTTGAATACTTTTCATACTATATAAAATTTAAACACTTTAATAAGGTTGATGCTTGCATCATTGGAATGCAACAAACATTAATGCGTGTTTGGAGTAAATAAATTTTACGATCGCGATTGCGCAGTAACTCGATCGTCGCGCGCTTTGCAACGACGACACGAATATATATGTACCCTGCGCCACTTATGTTCTATCGCCCGACGTCTTTCTTTTGTCGGAAGCGATTTTCTGAATCCTTATTGGATCCCGATAGGGAATTCCTATTGGCTCCCGATAAGGAATCCCTGTTAGATCCCGATGGGGAATCCCTATTGGATCCCGATGAAAAATCCACCGGGTCGGGTAGAAATTGCTGTTACGGGCTATAAACTTAAGTGAATGTGTAATAGATATCATGTTTATAAAAATATGATTTCATACTTACATTTAATTTTCTTTTAAAACCTCATTTAAGCCGCTCTAGCAAAACTCCACACCCACAGCGATAAACCGCAGACGCAATCGTAACCCGATTGCCGTCACGTCCAAAACAAATTTTTAGGCGCACAAGTATTAAAAATTCAAAAAGTGTGCATATTAAAATTTATAACAAGTATTTTTATTCGTATAAAAAATACTAGCCCATAACAAACTATAAATATGCAATATGGGTAAACACTAAAGTAAAGTAAAGAACTACTGAAGAATATAATTATATATTGTAGTATTCGATATCCTAACAAATTCCTAGAAACACGTTGGTGCATCTTGAAACTCCCAAGCAAATCTGTGCACGGGACCATCAAAGAATAATTTTTTACAGAGCGTCGCGAAATCCCATTTTATATAATTTCTAGTAAAAAATTCTCAAACCACGTTAATCTGGAAACAGCCCAGGATCCATTTGGATTCCAATGTGGTCTCCCTACCTGGGGTGTCCATATCAAATCCTCATAAGGATCTGGTAGAACCTGGGGAGTCCCCAACAAATACATTTGGATTCCCATGTGGACTCCCTACCTGGGCCGTCCCTATCAAATCCCCATAAGGATCTGGTAGGATCTGGGGAATCCCCAACAAATCTATTTGGATTCCAGTGTGGACTCCTTACTTGGGGCGTCCCTATCAAATCCCCATAGGGATCTGGTAGGATCTGGGGAGTCCCCAAAAAATTTCTGCATGGGATCATGTAAGTCCACATTTTTTCACAATATTTTTATTTCAATGTTGGTATATTGATGTCCAGATGCTTACTTCAAGGGGTTATGGCTAGTTGTAAAAGTAAAAATATCACTTTTTTTTTAAACCGTTATACTTTGGTGGTATATCATCTTCTATATGTTCTTTGAAAAGTTTAACTTGATCGGATCAAAATTGACAGATTTATAGGCGGTATGTTGACGCCCCACGGAACACTCGGAGCGTCGTTCGAAACTTTAAACGCGTTTTGCTCGAAAGTAGGTGTCCAAAGTCGGTGAGCAAAGTATGTTAAAACTACTGAATCGATCTGTCAAAAAATGTTAGGGCATTTTCTAGATGTAAAAATATAGTAGGGGATCTCGGGGCCAGACGAATACACGAGGTAAGATGAATCATAAGCCTAGCCATTAAACAGTGTGTGCGAGCACAGTGCTCCCGGTGGAGTTTGGAGGGGTGGCGGTGAGGTGAATGAGTGTGAAAGTATCAACTGTGGCGGAAGCACGCGTCTCAAGTGAGAAAACAATATCGATTTTTTTGACAAAACGATGTAATTTATGGTAAAGTTTAACATCGTTTCAGTTTATCTGAGTCGCTGATATTGATCAGAGACAGGTAGGTAAACACAATGAAAGTACTAATTATGAATATAATAAGAACGGTTTGTCAGAAATTTGCAAGGTTGTTGCGTGATTTTTTGTTTATTCGGTAATCGTCTAATGGGGCAAGATGTATACGAGCTACCGCAAACCCGGAATACATTACAACGTAACACTATTTACGTTAAAAAGGGTGAAATGGGATTAGTAGAGCATTTGGTTCCTCTTCAACGGGTGTTTCTACCAGGGGAAGAAAAAGAACTTACAAATGATCGAAATGATACGGAAGCAAGATAATTCAGACTAATCTTACATAACTTAGACGATAGACTTATCAAATTGATAATATTGGGAATGAAACCACGTTTATATGCGAAAGATCCCAATAATTCGTGTCCCATCATTATCCCAGCGTTGTTTCATCTTGCCCCGCATACGGGGTAAGATGGGGAAAATAGAGGTTTAATTAACAATATATATATTGTATGATACAAATCGGAAAGACTGATTTTTTTAATTCCAAAATTAAAAGATTCATAAATGTTGATAAGTGAAAAAAATAATTAATGTTGACTGACTCATATATGTATTGTTTTATTTGAACATGACCTTAGCGTTATCATCTTGATCTGACTTCCCCTATTTGATCGATGGATTTTTCTTTCCGATGTATAATTTCGACCTGATGAACGAAAAATGACCACCTTTTTTTTGCAAATATCAAGGTTTACTTTGAACACGTAATTTTTTTTATTCGGTATTTCGCAAATTCCTTCAATTAATCATAGGATGAACTAATAATATACTAACGAAATCTGTTTCATTTTTTTTATATCGGATAATCTGTGTCAGAACGGCGCTGCTCACCGCAAAAGACGTATCTGAGAGGTGCCTCCCGGACATCGGCTGTCAATAGATTAAAATTAAATATTTTTATACAAAAAACGTACAGAGTGTTCTTCAGATGATACTTTTTCAAATCCCTAATTTTTGTGCAAATTGATCATCACGATTTTCTAATTGAAAAATCCCAAAAAGAGCTTTTTTCGATTGTTACAACTAGGTAAACTCGTTAAACGATTTTTAAGCACTATTTGTACGTGTAGTTTGAAAGAAATGCGCTTCAAGTACCAGCGCGAGCAAACTGCAGAAAACAAGCTTCGTATAAAAATTTAATTCGATAAATCACATATATCACGTGAACCTCGTTGCTCTGCGAAAATTGGTCTTCGATTTTTTTCCTTTTTCTAACTATCCAATTATCTTCTTTAAAAAAAATATTGTCGCCAAAGCTGCGAGCGGTCAAAAAATATTTAAAGGTCGTTCAAGCCCCCCAGAAATTATAATTTTCATTAAAAAGTCTAGCCGACGCGAAAGCTCTAGCCGACCAATGAATATTTAGTGGTTGCTCAAGAGCTTCGAAATATCCAAACTTTTAAAACAATTGATTCTTTTTTCTTTGAAAACAGTTTTCCGCACATCGTAGTGCATCCCACAGTTGGTCTCGTTAGTCAAACTGCGAACCAATCGTGCTGTACTCTATGACGAGCGACGCCATAATACAATAATACATAACACATATCGTCTAATTGGTGTTTGTTACAAGTTGTTTTAATAAATTATTTAGAAAATGTGACACTTCACTGTTCATTTTGTTTTTATGCTACAAAGAACCATAGTGCATGCGAGATTAACTTTTTGGCGGAAATTCTGAATTCCGAAAACCTTGAGCGACCGCTAAATATTCATTGGATGGGTAGAGCTTTCGGGAGGTTAATTAAAAAATTATAAAACGTCAAATTCATAGGTGAGAAGTCTACGAAAAAAATCGATTTTTTAATGAGAACTTGATTTTGTGAGAGACTTGAGCGACCCCTATCTATTTTTTGCCCGCTCACAGCATTGACAATTTTTTTTTTCTTCAACGCAGATAATTGCATGGTGAAAAAGGAAAAAATACAGAAGTCACCATTCCTTCTTTGTGCCTACTGACAATGACTGTTCTTTGTAACCCGAACAACCATCACTCGGATTATTCTTTCCTCAATTTTGTTCGTACCCGCGACATTTTTTCCTGCATCGGCGTGCGCGTGAAATAAACGGCGGAGACGAGCGGGCGGGTATGTTTATAACCAGGTTCACCCCGGTCTAGCAAGCGCGTATCGTTCCGTACGCTTTTACGTAATATCCGAGAGAATGCGGATAACTGTTCGCGCGAGTTGAAGCCGAAGATTTATGCCCCCTTGGAAGGAAGCGGGAAGTATTGGTCCGTTCCTTTCCACGTTCCCTAGCAGTCGAAACGGAACCCTCTCCATCCTTAACTTCGCTCGAATTTTCCTCCTCGTTTTCGTCGTTTACGTCAGCGCGTACAATCTCGAAGAAAATCAACCCTCAAGGTGTATCCACGGCGCGAGAGTTCCCTCACAGAACTTTTCCCTATCGCGATGTACAGAGGGCATTCGGGAACAGCCCGACGTGCGTAACACTTTTTTTGCCATCGAGATTTCGACAAGAGCCACCTGCTGTTGCGTTTCTAAGATTGTCGCAGTCAGTCGGTTCACATTGTGGTCATTTTCATTTTTATTAACGGGAGGTTACCGTCGGGAATTTTTTGAACTTCGGGAATTTTTTTTTTATATAAAATTAATACTTTCAGAAATGGGTCTCAACGTATTTTATTATTTTATCAATGGAGAGAAAACTCCAATTTTATTTATTTTAAAAAACCAAAATGGCGGCCCCAGCTTCCGTCAAATAAAGCCATGCACAGCGTATTTGGGTATGCACGGGGCGCTCCACAGCCATGTCAGTTCATTTGAAACAAAAACGGGTTAAAAATTAGTAAGCTAGATAAAATTTGGCCTCATCGTTTTGTGTTTGCTGAAAACCCCTGAACAGAATGGCAGCCGTTCGGACAAAAAACCCAATTTTTTGCCCGGTTTTCGTGCTTGAGAAGACAAGTTTTTTTTCTACATCAATTTTCGGCAAAAATCGCTTCCTGATGGCCCCGCAAATTAAATTTCCTTTCAATTGCGCAGAGATTCGTGTGAATCGGTTTATCCGTTGAAGCTGTAGAGCGCCCTGCGCGCTGAGAAATGCTGTTTCCAAAAAAACCCTTTCGAAGTTCGACGTTGTAAAAAATCGTACTTCATTTTTGTTTTTGACAACCCAAACTAACAAACCCACGTGTTCTAAACACCTTAAGGATGCAAATTATGTAAAAAAAACTTGAATTTTTCATCGTCATAAACCTGTCCTTAAAATACTCGATAGCAGTGAACTTATTCCACAAGTTTGTTCGAGAAGGCGCTTTAATAACAAGGCTTTCGTTTGTCGGCAATGTTCCATTCAAAATGCGGTGACGACGCGGTCCATTAATATTTCACCAGTTAGCAATCACGTGCGAGCTCATACTGGGCCCGTGTCACACGCAAAGAGAGCATTGAGAGAGTGACGCACAGAGCTAAGGAGAGAAAGGGACAAACAGCGGGAGGCCGAATAATAAAACGAAGATTACGAATATTAACTAATTAGAACACGTTTTACATCCCGAAACGGCGTTTATGCGTTTCGTATAAGTGCATCCTCTCCCTTCTACTGTTCCTCCTCCTCGTCCTTCTCCTCCTCCTGCGCAACGGGAACGTTTTTTTTACACATATTATGAACTCGAATGAGCTTTTCTGCTTCTATACCTGCATGAGCGAGGTGAGTCCGTTAGGAGTGAGTCTCGGCTGCACACATACGTCTACGCGTATATACAGTGGCGTGCAAAAGTTTCCGGCCAGTGCAGTTTTTTAGTCTATTTCGCAAAATTTGGGTCGACCGATATTTTTATCAGTTCAGGGGGTGAGCGTGATATGAACAACAGTGAGTGGAAGAATAAACAAATAATTTTGAAGCGCATACGAATATTCACATAAAAATTTATCTTTGCTCACGTGCAAAAGTTTCCGGCCAAGGCAAATATTCGCATAACAAAGGGAACAGAATGGCCTCGAACGGTTTGTTTACATTTTAAATTGTATTCCTCACTAGGCATAGTCAACGGTAGGTCGTTGAAACGTTAACATGGCTCGACATACAGACGTTCAGATACGCGAAAGGGTTATAAAGCTTTCGCGAGACAGAAAGTCTTCTCGTGAGATTGCTTCAATTTTGTCATTAGCTAAATCGACTGTTAATGACATAATTAAAAAATATCATGCTGGATATGGTTTAGAAGATCGTCCACGAAGTGGGAGACCACGTAAAACAACAGAAAAGGTGGATCGCCTGATCAGACGAAAATCTATCGCGGATGTTAAGAAAACTGCCGTTGAAATTGCACACGAGCTACGGGATGAAAACCTTGCCGATATTAGCCGTTCTACTGTTACACGAAGGTTACATAATGTACAACTTTTCGGTCGTATCGGCATTAAGAAACCATTGATCAGCAAGAAGAATTGGATGGCCCGATTGCTGTTTGCCAGAGACCATCTGGACTGGACCATCGAGGATTGGAAGAAGGTTGCATTTTCGGACGAATCCAAGTTCAACTTCTTCGGAAGCGATGGCAGGCAATACGTTCGTCGTCCAGTTGGAACCAGAAATGACGTCAGATACCAGATTCCGACCGTGAAGCACGGTGGTGGAAATGTGATGGTGTGGGGAGTTTTCTCGGCTGAAGGCGTCGGTCCATTGGTCAAGATTGATGGGATTATGGACGGAGCTCTCTACAAGAATATCTTGGAGGAACAGTTGCTCCCATACGCCGAAGAAAAAATGCCACGGGGGTGGATTTTTCAGCAGGACAATGACCCAAAACACACCTCTAAGTTAGTCAAGGCCTGGTTTTCGCGAAAGGGTGTGAGAGTTTTGAGCTGGCCATCCCAGTCACCGGACCTAAATCCGATAGAACATCTTTGGGAAGAACTGAAGCGTCGAGTTGGCAAACATAAACAGTCGAACAAGACGGCTTTGTTCGAAAAATTGAGAGAAGAATGGAGCAAGATACCCCCTGACTGCATCAATAGCCTACTCGCATCAATGCCACGGCGATGTGCCTCTGTGATTGCTGCAAAGGGAATGGCTACGAAGTATTAACACGTAGTTAATACTTAAAAAGTCGAACGCGTGATACAGATAACTTGCAAGAACTATAAATAGCAGAAAACAATGTGGCCGGAGACTTCTGCACATGACCAAAGAGAATTTTTCAATGTAAATATCCGTGTGAACATAAAACTTATTTGTTTATTATTCCATCAACTGTAATTCATATCACTCTTACCCCCCGAACTTGTTGAAATATCGATCGACCAAAATTTTGCGAAATAGACCGAAAAACTGCACTGGCCGGAAACTTTTGCACGCCACTGTATATGTGCGAACCGGAGAGGGGTTAAAATCATGGACCAGAGCGAAAGAACAGGACGAAAAGTTTGTGTGTGCTGCACTATGGCAATGATTGGACGTCGTCACGCGATCAGGAGAGAAAGAGGGAGGAAAAGAGCTCCGAAAGAACGAAGAAAACCGGCCTGTCTGCTACGTCCATCTCGATATGTCGAGATTTTTTTTGGTACCCTGTAAAGTACACGGCATTGCACGCCGCTCTCTCGCTCTCTTTTTCCATTTCTTGTCTTCGAAATCCACCCACATTCTCAACGAGTTTTTTTTACTGCAACGACTATTACACTCGTTTGTATTCGGTTCGGACTTTTCGCACGCGGTGACAATACATTCTCCATTCGGGAAACTGTGGTGTTTCCAGTCGACGAGTTATCATTTTCCATTCGTAACCGTAATGTTTCGCAAAAATTTCGGAGCTTGTAGAAATATTTCAACGGAATGGAGTCGTTGCGCCAAGGATTGAAGTGTGAAATAAAAACCTGTCACGTGCGCCTTATTAAGGCGGGCACACCACTGTGACGGGTCGAAAAAATCGATTTCTTTCAATTTTCTCAAAATATGCATATTCAAGAATATGTGATAATATGTTCAAGTTGAAATATTGAAAATTGACCAACTTACTTGAGTTGCAGAGTTTCTGTTATACCTCAATAACGTAGTTAAATTTTTAATTTTTTGCCAACAAATATTTACACGAAATAAGTTCAATGTATGCTTAATAACATACCTTTTTCCAAAATCCAAATAAATAATACATTAAATTAAGAAAATCGAAAAAAAAACGACCTCCTTTTGGTCCGTCACAGTGGTGTCTTCCCTCAAGATTTATGTGAAACGCTGATCATCTATTTACAATATCGTGAATTATTCGTGATACATTTTGGTCCAGAAATGACCGTTTATATTATTTTTATTGGAATCACGTTTGTCTGGACATGAAAATGTGTGTGTGTGTGTGTGTGTGTGTGTGTGTGTGTGTGTGTGTGTGTGTGTGTGCGCGTGCGCGTGTGTGTGTGTGTGTCTGTGTGAACGTGTGTATATATTGGATAAAAATCTCAACTCCCCTAAATCTTTCCCCGCACTATCTCAGTATATCAATACACGATAGAAAGAAGACACAACTACCAAGGGTTTTAAAAAAACAATTTAGCAGTGTAAAACGTCGCGATGTTCTCGTGGCGGACGTCCGCAAAAGTCCCACCTGGGGACTCTCAAACGACGATTGTAACACAAAACAGGGTACGATGGAGGGCGGGGAAAGTCCGTGGTGTGGGGCTACTAGAAGGAAGGAAAAGAGAAAAAGTTTCGCGGTCGTGAGAAGGATCTCGGTGGAGCTCATCCTCTTGTCGCGGGACCTTCATCGTCGAGGGGCCGCGGCGACAAAAAAACGCAGGGTTGCGGCGAAACGAGAGTAAAATTCTGCGCGAAGTCGTAAGAGCATTCCCCGCTCCGACGAGAAGACTTAAACGACGAGTGTATGCGTGCCGCGTATAACCCAGAAACCGAACGGAAACTTCGCGCGGGTTGGTTTCGAAGCTCGCGATATATTTAATATGTAAATATTCCGTTATCAACGGGACAGGGCGCGAACCGGAAGATCCAGAGGGCGTTCCCGAATGATTTTCCTTACTCCTATTTCTCTTATTTTTCCGTTTTCTTTCGTTTCAGCCCCTCGACGACGAGGGTGATTATGCGGGTAGTAACTCGTGCAATTACCCACGGACTTACGTCGAATCGATGGCTTTTAATTACGCAAGGTTATTTTCTCGTTTGCCTCATCTCGTTTTCCTCATGCTGACAAGAAAAAGAAACACTTCCAGTACTCGTTTCATATTTGATGCCTCCACCTCTGTCCCCCTTTCTGCCCCCTCCAATGAAATACAAAACGGACGTCTATACGACAGAAATTATTTCAGCCGCGTACTCCCATAATGAAGATATTAATACACAGGTGTATGGGTATAAAAAAAGAACGGAAGAAAATATTTGACCTTTCTCGGGGCATGCTTTAAAAGAGTAAGGGACGACGGACGAAAGGATGAAAAGAGCATGGCGATACGGTAGCGACCACGTCCTCGGAAGCTGCTCCTGCTGTTTCTCCTCCCGCGCGCATTTTGTGTGTGTGTGTGTGTGTGTGTGTGTGTGTGTGTGTGTGTGTGTGTGTGTGTGTGTGTGTGTGTGTGTGTGTGTGTACTCCCGAACGCCGGCGACGTTGCCGGGAAAGAAGAAGAACGAGCAAACAGCGTAAGAAAAAGAAGGAGAAGAAGAAGTAGGCGAAGCATGAGAAGGAGCTGGAAAATGATTAGTTATTAAAATGCCGATAATTATATATAATCAAAGAGGAATAGGGTGTGTCCTCTGCATACGCTTACGCGGCCGTTGTAATTCTATACAGCGTTATACACACAGATACACAGAGATGAGCTATATACATATGTGCACATGTATATCGACGCCAGTATGTGGTCTAAAACACCATATAATATATATAGCAGTTATACCGCTACTTGCTTTCTCTCGCTTCCTCCTCGCGATCTGATGGTACGCCGTTTTACTGGTTGGATGCCGCAAAACCGAGATAGAGAGAGAGAGAGAGAGAAGGAAGAACACGCGCATTATAAAAAGACCCCTAATAACTGTTATCCAGGATCTTGGGATATCCCGACGAGCAGCGAGACAGGGATGGAACATGTGGGAAAGAACGAGTGCGTATGAGGCAGAGAGAGAAAGAGAGAGAGAGCAACAGATAGGGGAGTTTCTTTCGCCAGAAAATCTGTGTGCAATTCGGTAGGAAGCCCCTCGTCCACCCACCCTCATTTCCCTTTTCCCTATAATATCTCTTTCCCGCGCGTCCTGCATCTTCACGAGCCCGCAAGAAAAAAATGGCCGAAGTTCCCATAAAATCAATCCTCGGCCGAGCCTAACGACTTGATCGATCGTTCTTCTTATCTCCGTTCGATTGCGTTCTAATTTGTGTAGTCCGTTTTCGACGAAAACTTCCGAAATCTTGATAGGGGGAGCGACATTTTTTGGCGAATTGGGAAGGATACGGAATAGCGAGCGAGGGGGGTGGGGAAAGAGATGGAGGATACATTAATTTACCATAATAGCAGGAGCCGTATTTCGTTGCGCTACCTATGTCAGCGCTGCGCGTAACGATCGTTCACCCGAGATAAACCATGTGCGCCTTCGCCATGGAGAGGCGTCTGCGTTCCCTAATTATGCGGAAATTAATTATGGCCCACGACGCGTTACCATCTCTTGAACCTTGCTATATCAGCTTTCGACTATACCTACGTATCTCTCTCGCTCTCTTTCTCTCTCCTTCTCACTGCATTTCATTCACCACAAAATATGGATACATCTTTTGACTCTCTCTCTCTCTCTCTCTCTCTCTCTCTCTCTCTCTCTCTCTCTCTCTCTCTCTCTCTTTCTCTTTCTCCGTTACATAATGACAATACGAGAAAGTTCAAAGCCTCGTGAAAAAAATACTGTACGTACACGAGAACTTTTTGCCTTATGAATGTAACGATGTGACCAAAAAAGACGGAAAAATGCGAAAGAGAAACGAAAATGAACGGAGTCTGACTATGGCAGAATTTTTCTACTGACGAGTAGATAAAGCTTCCACAGTCGGTGTTGTCCCCGGTTCAATGTTTTTCTACACCGAATTGAAAAGACGTTGCGTCGTATGAAGTCTGATAGATCAAAGTATATTCTATTAATCAGTAGGTAAAGTAGCTCATGGTCATACTCGTTCTTTTTCCGTTTTCTTCCATTGATCAAATTCACGATCATTTCTTTTCAGATCTGCATCCGCAATCTTTTGTGTATAGGACGGTCGGTCAATATATATTTATGTAAATATGTCAGATTTAACCAAAGGTAAATTCGAAGACATTCTAGATATGTATATTCATGTATACATATTATGTGTCCTTAAATATACATATATATTTATATATCTACATAGACACACCGATCGGCGATCTGGATGTCCGAATGACCTCTATAAATCGTCCATGGATTTTAGAAAAGTAAGTACCCATCTGACATGTAATAATGGTCATGAGATCGGGATGTTTTTAACTTTTCACCTCGCCAAATGACTGGATAAAGTTTCATTGCGTTTATATACTGTCATAGTGAGAATGACGGGAGTGAGATATCATCGTGCAACACACAAGCGCGGTTGTGAGTGACCGCGGGATCACGGCATACATTTTACTTTCACCGGATCGTTAGTCTCTGACGGAGAGTTATATATATATATATATATATATATATATATATATATATATATATATATATATATATATATGTGAGTGTGTGTGTGTGTGTGTAAATATGCATGTGTGCTTATATTACACAAGCAATTGTGCTAGAAACTTCATAGTACCTCCGTCGTGGTGAAAACATTTCTGCGGTTTTCGACTCGTATTCGAATCTCCCAAACCTCGCCCCTTTTCGCTCGTTCTCTCTCTCTCCCTCTCTCTCTTTCTCTCTCTCTCTCTCTCTCACACACACACACACACACACACTCGCGCGTGCGCACACACTCTTTCTTCTTTGTAATGCTCTCCTTTTTTGAAGCTCACACTCCAACTGTGGCAAAATCTCGCGGCTGTGTGAACTCGAGCATAGCAGCGCATCTTGGGACGAAAAGATTCCGGAGAACGAACGGACGGGAAAAAGCGAAGGAAGAGAAGAGAGAGAGAAAGAGAGAGAGAGAGAGAGAGAGAGAGAGCTGTGATGCGCGATCGAGATGCTGACCACTTTGAAGATGAGCGAGATAGAAGAGCTGAGAGATATCGCTGCGAGATAGGAACCGCTCCGTGTTGAGCTCCTGACGCCGTCAAAACTGGTAGGCCTTGAGAAGTTATGCGAACTATTCTCTCGCCAAAACAGTTTGTTCGTGCAGCAGCGTTCCGCGGTCCTCGCCTTTCCCTTTCTATCGTACTCTTTCTCCAATCTCTGTCTCTCCTTCCGTATTCGTTTCTCTCTCTCTCTCTCTCTCTCTCTCTCTCTCTCTCTCTCTCTCGTTCGTCTTCGCCCATTTATGAAGTTTCGTCGACTATTTGGCACTCTGAACGGACCTTCGAGCCAATCATAATACTATGCGCAACAAAGACACAGCGTAAAAATCGATACTCATCTTACAAAAAAAAAATTTCTAATTTTTTCTTATAACAAATTATTTATTTCTTAGAACACGTTGGCATTAAAATACACAATGTAATTGACGTGTAAATGAAAAAAGGTACGATGCAAAACTGTACGTCATAAGCGTGCGAGAGACGAGAGACTATTATCGTCAGTCTATCAGCTAACCAGATATACTCCGCTAGCAACTTGTTTTCAAATGATCCCGTCCTCCTCGTCTCCCTCTTCGCCTCTTTTTCTTCTTCGGCTCTCCACTCCTTTGCCTTATTATTTTACCTATTGCGCAACATTGCCGAGAGGCGTTTCAATATCTCCCAAGTATTACACCCTTGCCACTTTGTTGCTTAGCCATGTACAAATGCGAAAAAAACTTTGAGAAAAATATCCTCGCGAGCTGCACGTAACGTTACACGGACGAGCAATCATCACGACTACTTCGCGTACACGCTACATAAGGACTAACTGTGAAAAAATCGGTATGCATTAATGTACACGAATATGTAGTCTGCCAAAAAACATAGTTGCGAACAATCGTTCCATCTGTGTTGACTTTCACACTTGTTTTGTCATCACTAAAACCAATCGTAATTTTTTTCAAATCCTCTATATCTATTAACAGACACCACTGTGACTGGTCAAGAAGAACGATTTTCTTTTGCATTTTTTCAAAGTCTACATGTTAAAGAATATGAGATAAAGTGTTTAAGTTAATACATTGAACATTTGCCAACTTACAGACGATTTAGTGAGAGCAGGTAGCGCAACGATCTACGTATATTGAAACTTTCCATCGCGTTTTTTTCGAAACGACTTTTTTTGACCTGGCTGGTATCACAACTCGCGCTATACTTGTCCGATGTTCAATGAATAAAAAATATGTTGGTTATTGCAGTAGCTATCGTCGTACGTAGTCGTTCTCTTTTGTTTTCAAACTCACTTTTCTTTAAGCCGCGCGAATATAAGTAAAAGTTTTAGCGAAATTACATTTTCTTTGAACATCCGCCATTATGTGATTTTTTTCGAAAAAGTCTACGTACACCGAGAACTAGATTTACATAGATTATAAAGCTTTCTTGATTTTTATTTTTCAGATCAACCATTGTCAAGTTATTGATACGGGCGTTGCCTAGATTTTGTATACAGAAGCTCTATTACACCTCAATAACGTTGTTAGTTTTAGATTTTTTTTCAATAAAAATGTACACGAAACAAGTTCAATGTACGCTTAATAACACATCTTTGTCAAAATAAATGATCTACTAGACGAAAAACGGAGAGAAAGAAACAACTTTTCGGTCCGTCAAAGTGGTGTCCGTCCTTAAGCATCTAGCCCTCTGAATAACTCGAAGGAAAAACACAAATATTTGATGCCCACGAAATTTCACAAGGTTTCGCCAAATTTGACCATAGGCAATGACAGTCAATCTGCATCTCTACATATAGGTATGCATGTACAGATGCAGGTACCTGCGTGCACCTTCTGGAATTTGCCTCATTTTAACGAAGAGTAGTTTTGCAAAGCACGACGTGAGTCGCCCTCGGTAAAGTCCGAGCTCCTCGTCTTCTTATTCTTGGCCCCCTTCGTCCCTCTGGTCTTCGCCTGATTGTCGTTCAAACTGCTTGTGGGAGTCTGAACGGCAGAATCTCTTTCCCGCGTGCGCACGTGTGTATTTATGTGCGTGTGTGTGTGAGTGCGTGTCTCCTGTCGTTTTGCAGAGCATCGTGTGGCACGTTGATGTCATTTCAGATGCGAGCTTTTCCTCTTGCGTCTCCGCACGTAACGATGTTCCATACGCTTTCGTCTCCATTTGCATTCGGCTCTCGTGCATTCACAATACAGGGAGAGGGAGAAAGCGAGAGAGAGAAATCACAACGTAATCGTTCTTCTGGTGATCATCATGTATTTCGGCGTGTCAATTTATAAATTCACGGGGAAAGGTGATTTTGGCGACATTCAAATTCGACGACTATCCTCAATAGTAATCTATTGTCCTTATACTCGACCATTGTCCGAACTAATGTGTCTTTGGAATCACCTTTACATGAATGAAAGCACATTCAGTTTATTTCTATGAACAAAATTAACGTTCAGAAAACGACCGGATATCTGCTGATAGCGAACATTAGGCAGATATAATGGGCTCTAAACTTCCTTTTTTCTTGTATACGCGTGTATGTGTGTGTATGTGGATAAACATATATATGCAAATTCGCAAAGGTATGTTTCTTTTAGTAAGATCAGCTCGAATATGCATTATGTAGGGGATGAGGTATACATACGGACGTTATGCGTGTCTTTCTCATCGTTTTACTGCCGAATGCACTTCGCAATCGTCGAGGAGTAACAAACGAATGACGACCGCCCTGAAGATCACAGCATTTTTCTTCTCTCTCTCTCTCTCTCTCTCTCTCTCTCTCTCTCTCTCTCTCTCTCTCTCTTTCTCTCTCGGTCTGCTGTTGGTCTCATTTATTTACTCTCGTACAAGTCCATCTTGTTGAGGCAATAATTGGCCCGAACGAGCAATACAATTAAGAATATTGCGATGAGATCGGCGGATATCTCGAGACATTCTTCAGCCGATAACACACGAGAGAGTTCGCATGATGATCCTTATCAAAATCAAATGCACTCGTAGATATTTTTTTCTTTTAATCGAAATAACGTACGCAGCCGTTGCTTTTATTGAAACATTGTGTCGGTGAGCAGCGAGTGGAAATCGAGTAGGGTCCAGAACATCGAAGCTATATACCAAATATGCACGAAAATATGTGGCGGAGAAACGAGAAAATAATAATAAAATAAGAAAACGAGAAAGAAAAAAACGTTTGTCGCCCTCTTATTTTCTCGTATGGCAGATAGGTTGAATTTCGTCTCCGGTTCTCCCGGGGATATCGAACAAGAAACGTGTATGAGGACTCTCGCACTCGTCGTAGATGCTAGGCACGAGGATGCACTAAAATGTATACGAAGGAAGAAGTTCGAGTGACCACCACCGGTCAGTAGTATATAGTGGCAACGACGACGAGGCCCGTGAGAGGCCACCACGTGAATTCTAAAACGACCGAGGGAATAACCCCGTACGGTTTATCCGCACCACCGTGGTCTCTCTCTCGCTCTCTCTCTCTCTCTCTCTCTCTCTCTCTCTCTCTCTCTCTCTCTCTCTCTCTCTCTCTCTCTCTCTCTCTCTCTCATCTTTATTCGGGGACACCAGCATTGGAGTATACGATGCATCGTGGTCCGACGGTGCAAACAACTCGAGGAAAACGACCCTCGAATGACGAAAAAAGTGCACTTGCTAGACCAAAGATGTCCTGTGACCCTGCGAGGACCACGCTCGAATCGTCGATGAGCTCAATGAAGAATCGCACTTGCAATCCTAATACAATTCGCCATTCTGGCAAATCAGTGAACAAAACTAAGACCAAAACTAAGTATACGATCTTTGATACTTTTGATGTTTTCTTTTTTCCCCTACTGTCCTGATAATCTTGCCATCTTCCTTTCTTTGTCTGATTTTGATTTCTGATATTCTTGGTCTTTTCCTGCATCTGCAATGTCCTGCATCATCTAGCCTCCATGCATTTTTTCTCGAGACTAACGCTTCCAGATTCACAGTGTTTTCTTATTCGTACGACTTAATCATCACTTTAATGTCGATGAAATCTTAAACTTACGAATTGCCGATAGTCTGTTTTGATCATAGTTCCGATTGAGTACTATGAGAGTTACGATAACTACACCGCAGCTCTTTTGCTTCGTAAGGCCATCTCCCTGGATACTTTAATGTCCGTGATATTGCCGCGTTACTTGTCTTGTAATTAAATATTATCGTGGTATAATAATCTCACGTTGCATCGCCTCGGCAGTCTGGCGACTCAGCGTACACTTACACACACCCACCCACTCACACACACACACACACGCACACACACACACACACACACACGCGCGCGCGCGCGCACACACACACGCACGCACACGCACGTGCGCGCGCGCAAACACACACAGATATATACATATACATAGGGAGAGAGCCAGAAGCCTGTTCTGAAGACGGTCCTTAAAACTTTTTCCAAACCTATCGTTGATTTTGTGGACCAGAAGATTTTTAAATAACTTTTATATAAATATGCTTCCATTCATTGAATGGTTATTTGGAAGACATTGAGGTTTACACAATGTTAAGTATGGGGACAAGCGGCTGATACGAGAAAGGCTCGACTTCGAATGTCTTTAAAATGACTTTCTCGAGTATATATAGATATGCTCACTATAGATTTACACACACGGTATATTCCCTTCTCGAACTCTTTTCCTTGCATTTTCACTGGCATAATTTAACCGTCTCCACTTATCGTTCGGTCTTACCGTGCGCTAATTATCGTCGTTGATCTTCTACGATCGAGCCCCAGAGAAAGAGAGAGAGAGAGAGAGAGAGAGAGAGAGAGAGAGAGAGGGGCTTGGTTCTCACGCGCAAGGTACGACAGCAGGATCAAGATACACGACATACTCTGTAAGAAATAGGGTTACAAACGCGCGCCCTCAATACTCTCGTTATTATGTATCTCTAAGTAAAATAAGCTGGAGATTGGGCATGTCAAACTCAAACGCTACGGTTATATCTGAGCATACCATCTCTCTCACTCCTTCTCTTTCTCTCCTGCTCGCAAACATCGATCCATGATTAACGTGTCGGCTCATATAAATCGAGTCCTGACGGAGATCACAGGACGTAACCATGAGAATTTGCCGTGAAAAGTGATAAAAGCCACGCCCGTTTGTCTCTCAACTGCGGATAAACTGTCCATACGTAATTGTCACACGCGAATAGCGAGAAACTCCAAGTCCACGATGAGAATGCTGGAAAAAAAGGTAACACGGATCGAGAACCAAGAGATGTTATGCAGAGATGTGTGTGTGTGTGTGTGTGTGTGTGTGTGTGTGTGTGTGTGTGTGTGTGTGTGTGTGTGTGTGTGTGTGTGTGTGTATTCTAGATGGTTCAAAGCAAGTCTTGAGCCAATTTAAAGAAATCAATTTTTTGAGAATTGTGCAGTGGCGTTAGCCCTCAAGTTTATTAGTGTAAAAAAACACCGTAACCTATCCACTCCGCAACCAAGAGATTTTATGCAGATATGTGTGTCAGTCTGCGTGCGTGCGTGTGTGTGAACGTATATAAACGACTCAGAAAGCCGAACACTCGTGGGCTGAGAATATCTTTCAACCGTTCCCAAGACATTTTGCAGTATCCCAATTCTCATTACGGCTTGTCTGTTCCATCCTAGAGTTTACCATTAACACGCAAATAAATTGTCTACTGCACATACACGCACACGGATTCTTTGAACCATATCTAGTTCATTCAATTTTCATACCATTCTCGCGTGTCTCTTCTAATTACTTTTCTGAAGATTTCTTGCTTCTCGAAACGTTTCCTTTCGTTCAAATATTTATCCGGTGTTCAAACACCAAGTCGAGACGATTGTTTCAATAGAAAGTTGTTTAATATGAGACGAACATCCGAATCAAATCACAATACATGAAGTACATTTAACAAAACAAACTGTAAAACGATAAAAAAATCGTGAGAAAACGATAAGTGATCGAGATCAGAGATTGAAAAAATTGAAAGATAAAAAATCGTAAGATTCTGTAAATCAACTGATAAAGGATCGAAAGATTCTACAAATCAAAAAATAAACAACCGAACGTCTCCATGAATCGAAAGATAAACAATTGAAAGATCATTCCATAAATCAAATTGAAAGAAAAACAAGGAAAAGACTAACCCGAAAATAAAATCGAATTATGATTCAAAACAACAAGTCGAGAGATAAATAATTGAAAGATTGTAACAAAAATAAAACTAATATCTTAAAGGGTACACCACTGTTTTTGGGGTGAAAGGACAAGTAAGAGGATGATAATATTTAAGGATGTTATTAGACATATCTTCAAGTACACGAAAAAAAATTATTTTACAGAATTATACATAATGGTGAAGCTGGAGCCATTTCCGCGAGGAATGTCGAATTGAGACGCTCTGCGGCACGCAGTATAACTGACGCAAATTAGAATTTGGATTTTTTTTCAATTCTATTAATTTACACGAGTATAACTAGGGAACTACATAGGGGATTTCAAGAATATGAATTTTTGTGTAATTGGCAAGCATTTAAAGTAAAAACTCAATTCTCCACAGAAAAAAAGGACAATCATTTGTTAATAACCAATGTTATAATTAACTCATGGAAAATCCCGCACGTATTTCTCTTCGGAATGTTATTTTAAACAGCTGCTCAAAATTTGAAGTGAAAATAATAAAAATTGTTCGAGTTATGCTGCGTGTAATTAAAAAAATGATGTACTGAGAAAAACGGTCTACGTCTCGCACACGGGCCAGCCACTGCCACCGCAGACCTATACGGGCCTGCGGACCTTTGTTTTACAGGTACCAAAGTTTTTCCCCCTTATTCTAGACGGTTCAAAACAGCTCTTGAGACAATTTTAAAAAATCAATTTTTTGAGAATGCTGCGGTGGCGTTACCCCTTAAGTTTAATAGTCTTAAAAAAACTCCGTAACCTATCAACCTTACAATTTTGTGGGTAAAAAAGACAATAGTAATTAACAGTGCTGCCGTGCCCTTTCGTGTGAACAATTGTGAAAGTTATTCTGGTCCCCGATTCGTAGTGGGTATTTCCCCCGTTGTAACTCGGACCACGCGCGCGGGTATGTCTCATGAAATATTAGGAGGAATGTGCGCGCGTCCCTTTGATCAGCAACGGGGAAAATAGCCGTTCGCCCATAGTCCCCTGAGACCACGAGGAGAAAGAAAACCGGGAAAAGGATCGAGGGAGGTCTACGCGAATATTGATTCTTGCGTCAATTCTCTCCCACCTCACATTGCATTATCCATGGCCCGACAATTTTCTCATTTCGATTAGACCAATCTTCTTGCTCTCGTTTTTCTCTTCGTCAATTTTTCCTCCCAATCGATCTTCAATGGAGCGCACTCTGAGCAATGCCGAAGAGAAAGGCGGAGGGGGCAAATGTCGTCTCTATTTACCACGTTTATATCTTATGTACGAACGCGCATAGAGACCACAAATGTAAAGTGATCAGATCTATGTGTGTTGCGGTCAAGGGAAAAACCTAAAATTTCACGATTTTACGCTTCGAGGGATGCTAGTGGCGCCCTTTTGTTAGATTGGGCCGCGATCTCGGTCTTGCCTACAGACATATACGTATATGGATAAATATATATGAGTATACGGAGATGAGAGACACGAGTGCTTGACCGTTTGGTATTCGGTACCGAGCGCTCGCCACTTTCGTGCGGATCTGACCCTGGTACGTGCCCTGTCGACTACGTACGTGGTCCAGTCGTTCTCTCTCACGCCCCCGACTCACCGCTCCCCTCCGCCAATTTTTATCTTCTCCTTATTTTCGTTTTTTCTTCACCAGCGCTTCTGTTCTCTCCGCATTACCGAAAAGTACACTCAGTTCCCGGGCATTATCCCAACGCGAGTAACGCAACGCAAAAAATCGGTTGCAAATCGAGACCTCGACCGGATCGAACCGTGCCAAAAATAACGATCGACGGTTACGATATTTTTATCCTCACCATCGATCGTAATTTTTTTATTCCCTCGTGTCGTTATTTTCCTTTATGATGATGGGTTACAGTTTGTTACGAATGAAAAGCGCATCGGGAAATGGCGATGCAGTCGCGCGACGAATCGTCTTTCTCGTATGACAGACAAGGAACTTGAGTGTTCGCCGTAGATTTCTTTGAAAATCATATCTGTGATAAAGCATTGAAAACTATTACACACGTTATTCGTCGACGGAAAAACGGTTTTAAGGGGGGGGGGGGGGGTGATTTTGTTGTTTCAGTGACAAGCAGTCGACTTAGCCACATATTACAAAAACCAAAATTCTTCTAATGTAAAGCGATAAAAAACCATGATAGAACCAATGAAAAAAATTATATTAAGGGGTGACACGCCTTTTTCGAGGGATGCTTTCCCCCTCAAATCCGTTTTTCCGTCGATAAAAAATATGTGTCTAATCGTTTTCAATGCTTTATTACATATATATGAGTTGCAACAAAATCGAAGGTGGACACTTAAGGGACTATACCAGTGTGAACGCTAAAAATTTGAGTGATTTCCGGGAATTTTTTTGAAGAAAAGTACTCAATTAAATGTTTCGGGAAATTAATAAAATATTTAGCTATATTTTACCTATATGACATAATTTTTTCATAAAATAATATTGAGATCCAAGCGACTTATGCGCTGCCTTCGGAGGCGCAAAAAAAAAGTTCCTCCACTGCTGACATGATTCCGGCCGATTGAGTAGCTGAAACCGAGAAAGGAAAAAATGTCGTTAAACTGGAAGGGATTTCCTGTACAATGACGTAGGATTTTCGAAAAATATCAAAATCTAACAAAATAGGGACGAGAAATCCACTTATTGAGTTGCAAGAGAGTTTTTCACAACGTCGATCGATCGAATCGCTCCGAGAATTATTTCGATGTGAAGTCGCGTACGATCACTTTTGCATGTTGTGAAATCGCTGATGTTGAGAATTCGCAGGGGGGGGGCGGTTTCGATCGGGGAGAGGGGGCCAGGCGCGGACTCTACTTGCTTTGCTCGCAACAAGATTCTCTGATTACTCTCTCATATATACGAGTATATAGACACGTGCGTGCGTGCGTGCGTGCGTGCGCGCGCGCGTGTGTGTGTGTGTGTGTGTCAACGTATAAGTGCAATTGGAATAAAACCGGTTGTTCACTCGCGCGCGTTATGGCCCGACTTATTCGTCCCGTGCCGGAATAAACAGTGCTAATTGTACGATAAATTGTGCGCTAAGGATCGCTCGACGGGCGATCTTCCCTCTGAGAGCCAACGAGAGACGTGGTAAGGAAAGAATCGCGATCGACGAACGCGGTGCTTCTCTCTTATTATCGTTATGCATCCCCCGTTTCATCCTCCTCCGCCTTCTCTTCTTTTGATAATTATTTTTATTGCTTTTAGCTGGATGTTGTTTGGTTTTTTTACATCCATATAATCCTCGAGTCGTCCTCGGGTGCACGCTTCCGAGAGGTTGGCGAGAGAAAAAGCAGGGCGGGGGGGGGGGCTCCTGCAACATTGAGATAAGGAAATCGTTATACACTTTCGGTAACGGTCAATTCGACGCGCTTTTGGTAGTCCATTTGTGCGATTCCAAACCAAGATCGCTAATAAATTTGTACGCCCGTGTGTATTTAAAAGTCAGCGTGGTGTTTCTTTTTTCTTCGTAGAGATAATATCGCGGAAGTTTCGGGCATTCGAAATTTTTTGCTTGTTTGTTTTTCTTTGTTTTGATTTTTATTGTCTTTTCGGCGAGAAAAAACAACGTTGGATCGACAATTTCGCGATATTACGAGGCTTGTTTATTGCGCGGAACACTTTGTTCTCGTAATGGTTGTCGCGTTAAAATGTTTAAAGTCCCCTTTCAATATAATTTATTGTGGATTAACCAGCCGTCGCGCTAAAGTTCAAAGATTGCTCTTTTTATCTACTCTTTTTTTTTGCGATTAGCGATAATAATCGTACGGGGTGAAAAAAGCTGTAGCGAGACAGGTGGATGAGGAGGCCGTGAGGTCGAGTTTTTTTTTACGAAATCGTCGAAATGCCAGACAACAATAGTGACAACGTCTAAACGAAGAAAATATTTTTTTTAATCTTAAAAAACCGAAATATGACGAAATATATCAAACGAAAGAGGGCTACGGGCATGAATGTACTCTGCGAGGTGCGTGTTTCCTGTTGCACGGGCTATTGCCGTGTAATCCAGTAAGGCGGCTGAGCAATGTCGTCCAAGAGGAAAGGCGAAAATAAAAAGAAATAATGAAAACAAGCGGTCGGGAGGGTGGAAGGGGGTAGGATGGATTGGATTACGAAAGGGCCCGAATCAAAATCCGTTTCATTTTATGAACTATCAAAGCGTCTCAGAGAGCGCGAGCGTAGAGGGCGGTGTCGTTTGTGAAGCCCAAAGGAATCCGAGAGTGTGCTTGGGGTCCTTAAACGGAGCGAGAGAGAGCGAGAAAGAGCGAGAGAGAGCGAGAGAGAGAGAGAGAGATAGAGGGAGAGGGGGGAGCGTGTATGTGTGGCCGCGTGCACGTTCCTCGGACAGCGATATACATAAAGCATATACCTGTATATCTAAGGTATCCGTATATACATCAAACGGCGGAAATCGGAAGGACGCAAGTCCCAAAACCTTAGCACGAAAATTTCGGCAGGCTCGGTGCCCTTCCGTCGCGCGGCTATCGATTTATGTTGGTCGACGCTGTGCACCTGTGTCGCGGAACGCGTGACCCGGTCGTGCGTGCACGCATGTGCCTCGGGATATCGTCGCAGTCGGTTAGGCATAACAGAAATCGATCGGATACTCTAACCGATATACCGATCTCGCATAAAAAAGAACAAAAAAAACAGAAGAAAAAGGAACCTGGCCGCAGCTAAAACGTCTGAGAAACCACGAGTTCTCCTACGGCGAATCAGGCAGCATATCTCGAAGAAAAACGCCGAGACTCTGGGCGAACGGAAACAAGGGTGAAGAAGGCTATATAGATATGAAGCTTGCGGAACTCAACGTACCCTGCAAAGTGCGTGATCTTTTATTTCTTTACCGCGCGCGCGCGTGCGCCGCAATGAAGCGATGGATCTTTCTGCAAAAGATATGGTCGCCAAGCCTATACTATATATACTAACCCACGAAAGACGGATCACGGGACGAAAAATAGACGGGCGCGTTCACAAGCTCGCGGATAAACTTCGTTGAAAGTTATGCGAGACTTTTCTTGTCGCGAGAGGCTTATTCGCCTCCGTTGATATCGTGCGCCTGCCGTGAGAGACACCTCGTCTTACTCACGGATGCCAACGAATCCCCTACCCTCCCAACTGGTTTTATTTGAGCAAAAAATAACGGCAAGAGAGTACGAAATGGCTCGCAGTAGAAATCATTTTGCGGAAATTTCTCATGTTTTTTTGATGACTCGAAGTTTGCATCTTTGGAATGCAATGGAATTATTTTTTTGTAACATAGATTTTTTACGGTCTTTATTGGAGGACTGCAACATAAATCACCAACCAAAAAGGTTTGGTGATAATGAATATAAGAAATTTAAAAAATACAAAAGCATTATCGTCGTTGCCAATTATACAAACTTCAACACCGTTACGCTACGAGTCAATAAATCATAATTATCAAATTTATATAAATTATAAGGAAATGTATATTAATGTACCAGTGCGCAGTGGTTTGTTTTCTTTTGTACTAGTTGAGTGTGACGTAAGTACGTGTTATTAGTTCGTATACATCAGTATATGATTCTTGGACCCCCTTAAAGAGTTTTTCCAAAACTGAGACTCAGCTCATCGAATTCATCAAAATCGTTCAGCGCGTTTCCAATATAAAATCCAAGAATACACACATTTATGCAAGAGTTTCTTACCTGTTGTACTTATTCTCATTTCACCTGTGAGAATTTGCAAAGACCGTTTTTATCTATTCGCTGAATTTTCGACCACAACGGAGTCTTTAGTTCCCAAATTTGTACTATAATTTATTTGTAATATAATTAAGTACTACAAATTTGTTTATACGTACGACTTTCATGCCCGAACAAAACGAGCTTCTTTCAAAACCTATTCCTCTACACTTCTTACAATTTTTCAGATGTTGATGGGAATGTGCGTCCAACTCGTGGCCAGGTAAAAGAGAAATGTTCGCAATTTTTTCCCTGAAAACGTGTGCAGGTTTTCAGATTTCTTTTTTTTACAACAAAGAGTATGGTTTCCAGTATCTTTTACAATATTTGTATCGAAAAATATTTATCAATGTGTTAGATACAATATGATTTGTGCAGACCGATGTATGAAAAATATCCTTCGCGGTAACCACTGCTGCTGGAAAACAAATCATCAGAAATATAAAAAATCGAGCGCATTCAGTTGTTGCATGAAATCATCCAGTGCTTGGACGATGGAATTGATAAAATATTTTTTTTAAATGGTCACCGTCCAAAGTGAAACGATCGATTTTCAGTGAAAAACGCTCGATTTTCGTTGATAAAAAAATATGCTTCGAAAAGAATGCCTTTGTTTAAGCACTGATTTTTGATATGTAAAAGAAGCTTGTAAAATTTAAAGTTGATTGATGCAGTGATTTTCGAGATATCGTGATCACAGCTTGTAAAAAAGTAATTTTGAGAAGAAAAAAAAACGATTGAAGTTCGCTGGTTCGCGGAATGTACCTATGAACGCCGATAACTCCCTCAATTTAGAACGGATCGACGTGAAATTTTTAAAGAACATTATTTAAATTTTACCTTTTGAGAGTCCGTCGAAAACCAAGAATCAAGATTTTTACGTATTTCAATTAGGTCTAAGCCCTTAAATGTAATCCCCTTGTGATAAGTTCGATATTCGTGTGTCCGAGCTACTTGCGAAAATCTCGCCGAACTGAAAAGTAGCGCGACAACGCCGATCCCAAATATGTCCAATTAGCTCGGTCCGACATAGTAAGTAGATAAACAACTTTAAAATCCGAGAGTTACGCGCGGTGAGATCACAAAGAGCGAGAGAGAGACACTTCGCCAACTCTTCCACGTGACTTCTTCTGAACAATTCGAAGCACCTCCCATTCGTCGGTACTAAAGAACTCGGCGGTTCGCGAATCGAAAGAACAAGTGATAGGATTTTAACGGAACGATTTAGTCACTCGTCCGTCACTGAACACTATTTTACCGCGTTCGTTGTCAGGACAAGACGCGCGTTCCAGCTTCTTTCGAGACACGATGAGCTCCCGTACATATATATGTATAGTCGCGCGCGCCCTCGTTCTAACGATCGTAATGCCCCAATAGACGAGGGGCACGCACATCGGCTATATATCTCGGCTTTCTTACCCTCGCGCATCTCGCCCGAGGACGTCAAGAAAAAGGCCCTTTCGGTCTCTTCTCATTTTACTGGGCCCATGTCTCCACGCGAAACATCCTTTTACACAGTCCCGAAAGCCCAAACAACCTTCCTCTTCTCAACGCATCCCACTCCCTCCAACATTTTCTTCAAATTATACCCACTCCCACTTCCCACTCCCTCCAATATTTTCTTCAAATTATTCGTTTACACATATCGCAATTTTTATTACGACAGATTTAACGCGACTTGAGGGTGTTTGAACGCGGTCATTGAAATTTCGACCACGTCTTTATTTCATTACTATTACATTGGGTATCCAGCATTGATGAAAACTGCAACAAGTCAAATTCAGGATGAGCCCCCCCCCCCCCCCCCCCCCCCGGAGCGAGCTGATATTTTGCACAAATTTCACGTTTAATATTTTAAAACCACCCCATAAGGGATTTTCGGTGACTCGCAATATTTTTCGAGATATTGAATTTTTTCGTATTTTTTAAGGGTAAGGTTCCGAATAGATTATTATTGTGCTTTTCAACTTTTTTAAATGTCTGTTTTCAGATTAAGGAATCAGGCTACTGTGAAAATGACGAATACTCGATCATCGTTTGAGGCAATTACAAATGAAGAGGAAGGTCCAACATATGGTTAAGAAACCACAGATTGGAAGTAAACTTATGATTACAACCATAGCACTGCGAGTAAAACTTTAAACGAGTTTTTCTGGAAACTATGTTTTTCAAAACGGTGTACATGAATTCTCGACATCTAATGAACGGATTGACTTGATATTCGGTACACTTATTCAGTGTAATAGTAGTTGAGAGTTGACCGACGTTTTTCTTCTTAACATTTTTTCGTTAGTTATTGACAATAATGATGTAATTTTTCTCGAAAAACCGAAATGACAATTTTTATCATTTTTTTCATGATTAAAACACCATAACAAAACAAAAATCGGTCAATTCTTAGCCGATATTATATATTTCAAGAAAAACACTCGTTTTTTATGTTCCAGATCAAGCGGCCGGGAAAAATCAAGTACACCGTTGACCCCCTCACGTTCAGACGTATTTCACGAGATTATTTATAACTTCTTCAGCATTAATAGTTTCTAATGAAATTCGGGTACACGACTTTGTTAATGTACATCCAAACAAATGTCCTAACGATTTTTAAATCATCTTTCTTATTCCTTCAAAATGGATTTTTTTTTATAACCGTGTTTTTCGGGTCGTTACAAGCTAGCCCCTGAACACCCAAATATATAAAAAGTATATTCTCCGTCGGTTTAGATCGTAGGTTTTCAATGAGGATCCGAAAAAACCCACGAGTTATTTGAGTAGCCTAAATGCGCAAAAAAAAGTTTCGGAAAGAAATTTTAGTGCATTCCACCAAGATTGTTCGAGACTGCTTCGAAATGATTAAATTCGAGAATCTGTCGTACACCGCGACAGTTTTCTAGTAGCAATAAATTCGCGCCTCCCCGTTCGTTGTCTCTCGTGTATAAAATCGTGTAGAAGCACAGCTGCAATAACCCCGTCAGTTTGTATATAGAATGTACGAATTCTGAGAAAAGTCTTCGCGAGTCAAGTCCTGGGATTATTCCCTCGGGAATAATCAGAGAAAACGACGTAATCCGAGAGCCCAGACCGGACACACGATCTTTTCTCTCATCGCGAATTAAAATCTCACACGAATGAATTTGCCGTAGCATGCGAGAGTAACGTATTCCCTCGAGAAGCGGGACGGAAGGTGAGGCAGAGCAGTCCTGAAACGAGAAAGCGAGTCAAGTCCGCGTGGATCGTTTGTAGCCTCACTAAAAATTTGGTCCAGTATCCATTCCATTAATTCATGTCCGCAAGACTCATTAAACCTTGTACACATGTATGGGCGGTTTCCTTCAAGCGGACGAAAAAACGTTTCTCCCTTTTGTATAACGACCAATGCGATTGATAAAAATGACACGAAGAGAAATGGAAGAAATGGAGAGAAGACACGAAATGGCATCACTTGTTTTTATTGCCCGGTATTTTTAGTGCACGGTATTTTTAATGCATGGTATGTTTAATTCAAAATATTTTTAGTAAACAATCGACAGTAGTAGACAGACGATCGATATGCGCAGTTTGTCGATCTTTCGTTTCAAGCAACGTTGGCCTTGGACAACCATATCAGACAAAAATCATCCCATCAAGGGTGGAATGTCCCGTATACCCGTATAGTTAACACAACGATACAACTGTAGATAAAATTTGTGGATATTGCCATGAAGCCATACGCGTGGTATGAAACAATAATTACAGACGCGATTGTTCGTAAAAGCTGAATATGTATGGAGATCAGACTGCCGCTCTACAGTACGATTCAGTGTTATAATGAGGGGCAATACGCACAATGTCTTCCCTGTGACACTAAGAGCAGGCCAGTCCCCGAGTCACCTCTCACGAGATGGACGTTGCAAGGGTAGAATTTTAATGACGCGCATCTTCTGACTTGCTTCACCCGTGCGACACGACCTAAACTCTCCACGTGTACGGGGCTCTCTACGCTGGGCCGTCCATACCCCTCACTTGACACTAATTCGGGAAGAGCAAAATATTTGTTTGAATTCTTTTGAGCAAAAAGTACTTGAGGATTGAAGATATTTCATTTGCAATGCTCCCTCGGACCCCTTCATGGGCTTTTACGACCTCGCCCCTGTCGCTTTTACCTTCGTGGCACTATTTTCAGTTCCTGAGAGAGAGAGAGAGAGAGAGAGAGAGAGAGAGAGAGAGAGAGAGAGACCCCCCCTCACGGGGTCACAATGTGCTACTCAATCGCATTTGCACGAGGGCATGGTGAAACTGTGAAAATCCTGCGCTGATACCGGTAACAACGCTTGACTGAATTTTCCTGCGCAACAATCTGAAGATCCGCGTACTGGCCCAGGCGAACGCTGCTTAACGAGTTGTGCCTCCCCAGGTAGGGAATCAAAAGGCTGACGATGGAAACAAGCTTGTGCGAGCCTTGTTTCACCGAGCCTGAGTGAGACAGACCTGGGCCTGGTTTCATTGCATCGTTTGGAGCAGCCTGGAACCAAGACTGGCTGCTTAGCCTAAACTCAGGGTTATTTCAAGCTTTATTCAGCCCGTGAATTTTAAGGCTAAAAAATCAACGCTGGATGCAGGCTTGTTTCAGGTTGTGATAAAATAAAATAAGTTTAAAATAATATTTTTTCTGTACTTTTATGAAAAAAAAAAAATTTTGCAATGAATTTGTCGAGTGCGAAGACACGAAAAACGAAAGCGAAGGAGGCAGCTCAGAACATTGGAACGTATGCTCTCATCGATATTTATGAGGTACACAAAAAAGTTTTTTTTTCTCGTCACACACAGATTTCGTATATACTCACTCTCTGGAGTTTGCGTACACTCTGTGTATTACGTGTCCCATAAACAACAAATAAAATAAAGTATTGTTTTTAAAAATATTTTTTATATGTATTTTATAACAAATAATATAATAAATAATAAATATATATAATGAATAAAATGAATTCTTTACAAGTGTATTAAATTGACCCCAATGTAGAATATAGAAAACTAAAAACAGGCCTCATATAGCCTCGAGAAGAGTTTGGGATAAGCCTGGTCATAAAAGTGCTCGTGAAGGCTTCATTAAGGCTCGTTTTGAGCCTTGTTGTTTCGTCGTTTCAGGCTTAGTACAGGCTTTTCTACCAGCCTTTGGTCAAGCCTGTGTGCAAGAGCCTGAAACCGCGTTATCATTCAGAGGTTCAGCTAGGCCTGAAATCGGGCTGGTGCCCAGCCTGAATTAAAAAATGTGAGCCTTGTTTCAGAGCTTGGCGAGCCCTTTTTTCATTGTCAATTCCTACCTGGGTCGTTGTAACAGTCAAAAAAAAACTCAGTTTTTCGATTTTCAAAATAGAAAATCGCGATGATAAGTTCCTACATACATTACGTATATGAAAAAGTGTCATCTCGAGAACACAAGTTTTTACATAAAAATGTTTAATGTAAAAATATTTAAATTTAATCGATTTACAGCTGATACTCGGGAAGCACGTTTCTAAAACGTATTTTGCGGTGTTACCCTCCTGAACCAGGTCATCTAATATTTAAAAATCCAACAGATTTCGTTAGTATATTAGTTTATCCTATGATTAATCGAAGGATTTTCTAAAACATCCTTCAATCAAATACTATATTTTTACATCTAGAAAAAGCCTTAGAAATTTCAGGAATATTGATGCAGTAGTTTTGTTGAGATATTTTTCTCACCGACTTTGAAAACGTACTTTCGAGAAAAAAAGCGTTTACAGTTTCGAACGACGCTCCGAGCGTCCCGACAACCGTCAACAATAACAGCCTATAAATCTGTCAATTTTCATACGACCACCTTCAAATTTTGAGGGAATATTTATAAGATGATGCACTGTTAAACTATATTGCTTTCAAAAAAGTTCCTTTTCGCCGTTTACAACTAGGCATAAGCCCTTAACACGGGAGATTGTCGGAGCCGCTGTGGGTGATGATTAAAAACGTTCCGTAGATCATTTTAAATCTTGCTAAATCTGAATCCATCTCAAGAAAAATCTACTGACTGGCAGCCTTTTTTTGACCCACCTCAATTCCAAATTCAAAATCGACCAATCTAACGATCTACCGCGTCATATGAAAAAAAAAATTTACTCGCAAGTGTTTGTGCAAAAACTACTCGAACGATAAATTATCCCAGTACGGCAAATGCAAGGAAATTCCGTAAAGTAAAAAGTGCCGAAAGCTTGCTTGCCTCCCGCTCTCCTCACACACGAATATATAAAGTTAAACCCCGGAGATTTGATAACGCGAACGAGTTGGAACGCTCGAGGGTGGATTTTCGTTCTCCGGTAGAGTCCCTCCTCCTCTGTGACTCCAACGATCGTGCAATTTCCGCGTTGGACGAGACGAATAGGAAGATCGTCGTCACGCTAAACCACGAAAATTGGGGGTGAAATGGAACAGCGGGCCAAAATAACCGACGTGTTTACAAATTAACTTTTCGCCGCAGCCTCTCGCTCGCGATAATTGCATCGTTCAAATTGTCCTTAAGGCGGGATATACATTTAGACGGGAAAAGATTTTGGGATGGGAAAAGCCATTTTGAGGGCTGTTTTGCACTAAGAAATAATTCTTCTACATTTATCAAACTGTAGGTATAGTTTAATAGTGTATTTGAGTATACGAAACAATTGTTTCACATTCATTTATCATAAGAATGGCGGCGCTTTGGCAGAGTGTTACAGCAAGGTTGCAGCGGGAATTGCGTGCAGTCTAGCTTCCCGTAGACTGTGATTTGCCAAAAAATTCAAAAAATGTTGCACTTAGAAGATGTGTAGTTTCTATTCGATCGTAATTAAAATGAAGAAAATGTAAATTTAAGAGAATGGCACGCATTTACAAAACAAAAATCAATTTCACGCAAAATTCCTGTAAAATTTGGTTTAAAAAGTCAATGTTTTTCTTCTAATTTTTCAGAAACAATTTTCCTCGAGTAGAAGGTAGGAATATTATAAATATTTCCACTAAGCTTCAACGCAATCGGCTTAATAGTTTTTGAGTAATCCTGCACGCCAATTTCGAAAAGGTAGTTTAAAAAAAAAACGCGTTTGAAATTTACATAGAATTTGAGTTAAATTGCACTGGGTACTTGGGGTAACTAATTACTTGAGTAATCTGTTACAAAGTTATTAAATTATCAATTACAGTAGTAATTGTAATTGTTAGTTGTAATTTTAATTACATTTTGCCCATCTCTGCGTGCCCCTCTGCGCTTTCGCTTCCACCAGCGGCACGCGCTCCGAATCTGAACGGTGAGGCACACCGCCAATGAGCTGTAACGTACGAAGTTTTTCGAATTTTGCTTTGAAACTTTGGGAAAATATTTTACATGTATAGTTCTATCGTTTGAAGGAAAAAAAGAAATAGATTTTTTTTTATTTTTGCAAGTGTATCCCGCCTCAAACGCTTCTGGGGACTCGGCAGCCGCGAGAATAATTCGTCACGGCTAAGAATTCGATCAAATATCGAGGAAATTGAAGACCGAGCGGAAAGAAAATTGCTCACTGGACCATTTCGCCCCCACTTTCGTTTGTACGAACGACAACGCGACCGTGCCCGGATATTTTTGGGCTTGTACGCGAAATAATGAGTCCGGAAGAAAAAGGACGAACAAGGGAGGACCAATGGAGGGAAAGAGAGAGAAAGCCTCTCCGGTACTAGGTAGATGAGTACGTGAGTGGCGTGTTGGATTGGGTCCCGACGGACCTTGTGGGCTAAACGTACTGCTAACGCGTATATACATTTATACTAAAGTGGGTTAACGTATATGTACGATGCGCAGGGCGGTATCACGCGAAGGGATGATGAGTCTTGCCAGGAGAAAAAGAGTGCACCCTCCGCAGAGCTAGACGCCACCCCCCAGGCACGTAATCTATTTGTCGAGATACCGCAATGCCTGCAACTTTATCCAGCACGTACGTTTTCCACGCACGTTGCTTTCGCACACTGATAAATATATGTATGTCGAGAGGGTGGTAATTTTGAAGACACGGGGCTTCGAGGGCCATCCTCATAGGAGCCCACGGTCCCTATACTCAACATTATGTAGACCCCAATGCCATCATCCCCCCCCCCCCCCCAGCCACCTTCAGATGCATGAACGTATACGTATGTCAAAAGAAGCTGTTGGCAGAGGTAAAATGCAATGAAAATCAACTTTTTTTAATTGCCCTAATTTTCTTGGGCAGATTTGAGGGATCTTCTCACTTTGGATGCTAAAACGTGTTTTTGTCACAATTTTAGGCAAAAAGAATAGTAAATATCGACATTTGAAAAAAAAACCTTGATATGCGCTATAGCTATAGTTATAAAGAATATGTGGTTAACATTTCACAAGGATCGGTTCAGTAGTTTCGAAGATTTTATAGACGAACCGACGAAAAACGTTGTTTCAAGAAAAATCCGCTTGAAGTTTGTTTGGTTTTCATAAATACATTTAAAAAATTTTAATTTCATTTCGAAAGTGTATTCACTAAGTGTAACAACTTTTATAGCCATATCTTTAATACAAACCTTTTAAAAAAAATGAAAATAGCCTTTTTAGCGTCTAAAGTGAGAAGACCCCTCACTCGACGAAAATCGTGCAAATATTTTATAGGATCCTTGTTTAGCTATCTTCAAACTAAATATGCAAATAGTGATTTTGAATAATAATAAAAATGAGGAAATGAAAAAATATTTTTTACTGCACTGCAACGATGCAAACTTCAACGTCATTATATAAAAGTAAAGCCAAAAGCCGTCCACTCTGCGAAATCACTGATTATGGGCTAACAGTTATTTTGCGCCGTTTAGAAAATAAGATAAAGTGAGAAACAGAAAAAATAATTCGTAAACGCCGTTTAAATGCGGCCCTGGGCGTATTCCCATCGATTCCCGGAATAACGAGTCATAAAAGGGAGAAAGGGGAGAGAAGAGCTTTATTGCGGTTCCAGGATCGAAAACGCATTAACGCGACTGTTACTTCTGTTGCGATATTTGACGTCCACGTGGAGATCAGGATTCTAAGGTCTTCGTTGCGATCCCTCAGCGATTCACTCTGACGTCTTCTCCAAATTCAAAATCGTCCGTGCGTATTTTCAATTCTTCCAGACGAAGCCGCAGGCCAAAGCTAGTAGTTAATGGCTCACAGCTAGTTGATTTTTTAAAAATATATGATATTTTAATTACTGAAAATTCGAACTTCAGCTGTTTCAAATTCAGGGAGTTACGGGCGTTTATAGGTAGGTTCCGCGAACCGGTGAATTTTAAAAGCGTTTTTCTCAAAATGACTTTTTTCTAGATCGGTGGTCACAATATCTCAAATCACTGCACCGATCAACTTCAAATTTTACAAGCTTCTCTTACACACAAAAAAGCTGTGCTTGAACGAAGAAATTTTTCTTTCGATGCATAGTTTTTTTTTAAATTAATCTACGAAAACGTTTTGTCACCGAAAATCGAAACTTTCACTTTGGAATGCGGCCATTTTTTTTTAATGAATGTTTTATTGAATCCTTCATACAAGCACTAGATAATTTCATGCAAAAACTGAATATGCTTGATTTTTTTATTTCGAACATTTGAAAATATGTTTCAACACAAGAATTGTCAAAAATACTTAAAACCATACTCTTTAGTGTAAACAAAAAAAAACCTCAAACCTGCACATGTTGTCCCAGAAAAAATTCGCCAAAATTTCGCTTCTTTCCGAACACGGACTAGGTGTAGCGCGTTTAAAAAAAATCCACCCACCCAAATGCACATTACCACTCAAAATACTGTCCTCCAAAAATTCTTCCGCATTATCAGGACCTGCCTAAAATTCAATTCATTTCAACGGAATATCTCCAACCGCAAGCAACGTTTACGTAAAGAAGAAACTAGCACAGACAATAAAAACCGTTTCACCCTTTGCAAGCCTAAAAAGATCGTAAAGCTTTTCGGTCAAAGTTCCGCGAGCTGTTCAAGCAACAACCTCTCGTAACAACCCTCTCGCATATATTCTCGTAGTGTATTTTCGGACGAACATACATCCAACCGCCTGCGTGAATTATTTATCTTGACTTGCGTTTCTCTAGTCGTTCATTCTTCAAAGTATCTGATACAAAGCGCGCGAGGATGCAGACGGAGACCAAAGAAGAACGTAACTACAGAAGAAACGCCGCGCGAGAGGATGGATATTCAAAATTGTTTGGGAATCGAGGCGTAAATACTCCCAGACAATGAGATTTTATATTTTGGAGTTCCCATTTGTTTGATCACTATTGAATGATTTTCTATATATATATATAGAATGATTTTCTATATATATATATATATATATATATATATATATATATATATATATATATATATAATAGATAGTATGCCGTCAAGGCCCTGATATTCGCGTCTCTTGATATGATATGTGGTCCATCAACCTCAAGGCTTAACAACAAAGCTCGACTTTGTGCTCATTGTATAAGAGATAAGGGTTTTCTATTTTCAGCTGCTAATATAATCATATACATAAGCGGCCACTGGTGGATGAGTGGTCGGAGTTCGGCTCCGGCGGTCCTTCGAGTTAAGCATTGTGCATGGCCGATACTCGGAGGGTGACCGCTTAGCCTTAGCACCGACTGAAGCATTAACCAGTGGACGGAAGGCCAATACTTCTGAGACCTTAGTGTAGGCACTTGAGTACAAGCCTGTGCAGCAGAAAATCCGAAAGGTATGGGGCTTCCTATACCGGTGCGGGTTTTCCGCAGTTTCCCCGTAAGCACGATAAATTCCCTATAAAGTAGCTAAGGACGGACGCAACGGAGGTTAGGTTGCTAAATTTTTGCTAAACGCGCTAATCTTAGCGCAACGCGGCTAGGGAGGGATAGAAAAGAGTTCAATTGGGTTGAATATAAGGGTAATAGATAAAAACCTGCAAGGGTCTACATGTGAACTTAGAAAATTATACTCATATACATAGTTTTTGTATTGAGGAAAATATGGTGAGACTAACTAATAAGAAAAATGAATGCCAGATTAACAAGAAGCTTTCTTCCCCCTTGCCCTCGACCCCCTTTTTCGCTTCCCGAGTAGAAATCTTGCTCCAGCTGCAATAAAGACCTGATCAGGCATCCTGGTTTCGTTATCCGGCCTTGATCAGGATTCTCTATCAAGCCCTGATCATTTTGGAAACGCAATCCTTGACTTTGGTCTGATCAGGGTAAAAGATCAAGGCCTGATCAGGGTACAAAATCAAGGTCTGATTAGTGCTTCATTTTTTTAAGGCTTCATCGAAATGAATAATCGTGGCCTACTCAGGATGATGAAATGGAGCCCTGCTCGAGAAGTCCTATTTATTCTTGAAATAAAAAGTACCACGAATATTCAAAATAGAAAAAGGCCCAAAATTATAAATAATGCCGTAAATAAAGTAAAAATTAAATTAAATTAAATTAAAATTAAATTAAATTAAATTAAAAATATTTGGTTGGCCTAGACTGTCCGAGCTAACCTGCACCAATGAATGTGACGCCATCGGTGCAGGTTAGCCCGGACAGCGTAGGCCAACCGATGAATGTGATGCCATCGGTGCAGGTTAGCCCGGATAGCATAGGCCAACCGATGAATGTGATACCATCGGTGCAGGTTAGCCCAGAGAGCGTAGGTCAACCGAAAAATGGTAAGTATGTTTTATATGTATCATAAAATAATATAGAATATAATAATAACATTACATAGAATTGAGTAAACGGACTGTATTTTATATTCTTGAACCATTTTCTCATTTTGCACTATTAACATTCAAATAAATATTAATATAGGCAAATTAACATTTTTTAAATCGTTGTGTAGATCTATATACATGCATGCGGATATGTATTAAACAACTTCGCAATTCTGTCGCCTTCCATGTGCTAATGAATACTTCTCGTCGGAGCCCATGACCGTCAATTACGTTAAACGCACGACCAAGTGAAGAACCGAGTGCTCACATTCACAACGAGATCCTACCGCGCGTCGCGTATACCTAAAAGACGTGTGGGCCACATGGCGATCATTATCCATCTCTCTCGCTCTCCTCTCTCACACTCTCTCGCATTCGTATTTACCGCCTGTCGACCACATGTCTTTGAGCCCCAATGTCCGTCATTCAACCGCAACACACAGTTTTGGTATATAAATCGACTTCCAAAAAATAATAAAAAGGCGTCGAAGCCATCACGTTTAAACATACGCTGAGTTACGTGCGTTACGATTTTCTACCACCAGTCAACGTGTATATGAATCGAAAAAATTGTTATACATTGATATACATTATATCAGGAAACAGAACACGGATAACAATAACGATGGATTGTATTGATAATCGAATAGAATAAGGAAAAAGGAGTATAAGAAGGAAAAAAATTGACATTTTCCGGCTCGCCATTAATTTGCGACAACAATATTTTTATTCGTTTGCCTCTCCCCGTGTAGAAATTTGAATCGGGAAAAAGTACTACCCCTGGTCTGCCTTCCCTAAATAATATCAGGCTCTAGCCGGGTCTTCCACCCTGGAATAGGTTCGCAATGTAACGGGTCTGAGGCTAGGACCCGATCGGCCGTTCCCTTTCTGGGGAACTGATCAGGAACAGGCCGGGGAACAAGCGGTAAATGACCAGAAAACTAATAGGGAGCAGGTCGGAAACTGATCAGGAACGGGCCGGAGAACGAGCGGTAAATGAGCAGGAAAGTTTTAGGGAATAGATCGGGGAATAACCAGGAACAAAGAAGGAAATTAAAAATGCGTGCTTCAGCATTTTTGTAATTCTTAAGGGGGTAAATTCGGGATTGAATTCAATTTAATATTTCGACGACATATAGTTTGTTGGTTATGCACTTGCTAAGGTAGTATGTGAGTGTATATAGATACGCTTGTTCACATTTCCTGATACGCAAAGGGACAGAGAAAGCCTCGTATTCCATATGTAGAAGCTTTATTTTGTTTATTGTGAGTGAAAGAACATGCTTTGATTCATCTTGAAGTCAGGATGGTCCGATTGGATTTCGTCGAATGAATCAGTCTGGTTGAGAGAGAGATGTCGCAGCGCCGCAATCTTCATTTCGGACACATATTTATGGAAAGACCCGTTTAACATGGTGTTGCTAAAGACCATTAATTTAAGGGAATTCTACAATTAGTGTTTGCGTAGAAATGAAATTAAAGAATCATTTTTATGATCTTGTTTATAATCTGTTTATTATAAACAAGAAATGTATTATCATTTAACTTTATTAAACTGCCAATAGTACAAGCATTTTCATATATCTATTAAAATAGACGTGATTGGAGGTGTATTTTTGACAAATGAACGCTTTTGTCCAGGACCAGCAGACTTTCGGTACTTTGCGTAGAGCAGGTGAATGAATTCTTATTTGATTAGTTATTCTAAACGATCTGAAAAGTACGTTCCATCTGTGAAGACGATTGAAACTATAAAATATCAACTATCAACTATCAAAACTATCAACTATATAATCTGTACTTTTGTTTGCAAAACTGTAACACTCCTTAATTGAAGAGTTACAGATTTGTAAAGTACTGGTTTCATTACGCTACTCATTGGACTTCAATAGTCTTTATAGATGTAACATATATTTTTCAACTCGATCGTTCAGAACTAACCAATCAAATAGGAATCCATTGAGCTGCTGTACAAAGTGTATCGAGAGTAATCGCCTATCACGACTAGCCCTCTGCAGCTAGCCAGTTTTGAATCGTTAGCTTTGCTCTAGTGCCCTACATGGGTGTTATTATATACAGACGAACTTATATTGAAGTTTTTATAACGATGCCAACGATTCCCATCCCAATCCTTTGCATTTCCGAGTGTGGATCCCAGCGCTTTGAGAATATTATTTTCTGACCCCGGTGACTTCATGACTGTGGAACGACTTTTCACTTCGAAAGCTCCTAAAATGTAACGAAAATAAACACGATAATCATATGGATGTTATAAGAGAAATATTATATATTTTTAAACTAGTATGCTAGGTACTGATTAGACTCTTGCAAAATTTGGTGCTCTTCAACACCAACTTATCACTGGAAGGCTTCACCGCAGTGCAATTCATGGCGAACTCTCGGGTAATGTGCTTACGTACAATGGTGTTTACGTTTTTGATAAGAGATTGCTGCGGGTCTATCAAAATATCCAGAGAAGCGATCTGGAATTAAAAATCACCTCACATTTACTTAACCTTTCCTTATATTTAGGTAATAATACATTTTAAATTGTTACTTACAAACGCTGCCTGACAATCGGACTGTTGTAATTTTTTTTCGAATTCCATGAATAGTTCGATGCTATTTATAGGTAGGGACATTGCATAATCCTCCGTGAACATTTTTGGCGGCTTGCTAGACTGTAAATAGTACCCTAGTGTTTGGATTGTCGATTGAATCTTTTGCACTTCCTCGATGACTTTCTGGATGTCGACTCGTAGAGCCTCTTGACCCGCTATTAAGGCTACAAATTCTACAAATTAAATATACTTTGTAAATATACATCTTAAGCTGATATGGTAATAAAAAAATAACATTTTCTTACCGCTTGTTAGGTCAACTGGCAGCAATCGACCCGGTTGTGTGTCATTCGGATCGACGATAGAAGATATAAGTTGCCGATCATTTGTAATGTTATTGACAGGTTCTGGATAGATTTCCTGTGGATCACTTCCAGACGTCATTTCGATTGGACTCTTTTTGGCTTTAATGGAGTAGCAGTCATTCTTTGATACGGATTTTCTTTTCTTTTTCTTTTCCGAAAAACTGACATCAGAATCAGCTTCCGTATTTTTCGACACGGTGTCTGGTGAATCCGCTCTCATGTGATTTTCGATTTGTGGCCTATCCAATAGAAGTGATTGTTTCCCAGTTTTGAGATTGGTCAGTTGTTGCTTCAGGGATTTCTTCTTTTTTATCTGAGAATTATCATCTTTTATCGACAGAATTTCTCTGCGGGGCTGCTGTTTCGACTGTGATTTTTTTTTCCAGCTAGCAGTTCTTGATTCCCTTTGGCACTTCTTGCTGAAAGACACCTTAGAACCATCAGATTTTTCAGACACTATGGAGAAAAAACTCGCAGTTAACATGAAATCGAATTTGACATGAAAAAATGCAGCTGCCTATGTAGTTTCCCTATACGTAACCTTCACACAACAAATCGCCAGGTCTGACAGCAGCATCTTTAAAATTGGGGACAGCCCACGAGGTCAGGTATTTTTCGCCGATTGTGCAATTTTCTCTTATCGATTCTCTAGTATGACGAGAACGCGTTTCACCATCAACGTCGGCGTCGGTGGTATACGCATAATTTTCGGACCTTAACTTCTTTAGTCTTTCCTGTCCGATATCATAAGTTTCTGTATACATTCAAAAACCATGTTGAACAGTGGGGAAAAAGCGTTGTATGCAGCAAAGATACAAAAGTACATACAGGGTGTCAGGTAATTAATGGATAACCTTTGAATGGCTCATAGCAGAACTAATGGTGGTTTAAAAAAATACAAAGAAAAATATGTATATGAAAATACAAAAAAATATATTTAAAAGATATGATTTTTTTTTAAAGTAGAAATGTTCACCTTCTTTCACATTCATGTACGCCACGACCGTAAAAGCATGAATTCAATCGGTTTTTGTTATTGTTATAATATTATTGTTATAATATTGTAACAATAACAAAAACCGATAGAGTCCATTCATTGGTGGTCATGGTATACACGAATGTAAAATTACGTAAACATTTCGTCTTAAAAAAAATCCTATCTTGGGTACTACCTGGGGTACATTTTTTGGTATTTTTTTGGGACGGCCATTAGTTGTTCTGTTATAAGCTATTTCAAGGTTATCCATTAATCACCGAATACCCTGTATAACAAGAATTAAAAATGAAAACTTCCTGTACTTACGTGCTTCTCCGTGAATTTCAACCGGGTACCCGAGTCGAAATTTTCAAGCCGCGTTCAACCCACAAAATGAAGGCGAGCAGAAATCGGCGTGAGCGGATTATTGGGTATCTAAAGGAGGGTACAATGTTTGAAAGTACCATGCGTTAGAGCCTCCGATGAACCTCCGGCATGGCAGAAAGTAGACTTTTTGACTCAAAGGAGGTCAGTGAGGTTCACAATTGAACCTACGGAACCTCAGGTCAGCCTACTTCGAGCGCTCGCGCAAAACCTACTTCACCCCCTTTCGGCCTACTGTACACTGCTAAACAACAAAATTAATTTATATAGAATCTATTTAAATAAAATAGGTTCTTTCCTTGTCTCACAGCCTACTACGATCATATTTCTTTCAAAGATATTTATATATATTAATAAAGATGAGATTCCAATTAATCTTTATTTGCTTACAATGTACCCTGTAAAGGTAAGTGTACTATATGCATAAAATATTTCATAAATCGAAAATAAAATGAACTCCTTAATTGAGAGCTTTACCACAAGGATTTTTCATCGTAATTCGTCATTCCCTGGCCTATAGAAATAATTTTTTTTCGAAGAAAATATTTGCCCTATATGCGCCTTGAACCTAGTCCTACCTATTCACAGCTACGCTCCGCTGCCCCTATGCTACCGAGTGCTTACGACATTTTGGTCGCTGATATGGCATAAGAGACCAAATGAATACCTCTAACTATTTGTTGTATCACATAAGCTATATGAATTAGTTAATATGATTGTGATAATTAGAGAGTTTAGTTAATATGATTGTGATAATTAGAGAGTTTCATCGCTATATATTTTTCAAACAAACACACATGTACATATACATATATATATATAATTCCTCTCTCTCCACCTTCTCTGCCCCTCGCCCCTTTTATATAAGTGTTGCAACAAAGATGGACCATTAGTTCAATCAAATAGAAAAATGGTTAACTCTAAGAAATTTCGATTTAAGGTAAATTTAAAAAAAATAACTAGATCCATTCAGTGAACTTAACTAAATTGTTTTTTTGAACAGATAAAGATGTTGAACTGATGAAACCGAATCACATATTTATTAGGATCAAATAAAATATGTAGTTATTGCACGATATTAAATAGATTCATTTTCTATAAATAAACATTTTTGAAATCAATAATTTTAATAATGGAATGCAATAGGAAAAATTTGGTTCTATGAAAAATCTAGTTAATTAAAATAAAAAAGAATCAAATAGATGCGGTTAGTTAATATCATAATTATTTAGCGGAAAAATTTTTTAAAAATGCGTCATACATACACGTGGAAATATTTTTTAAATTTTCGACGTGCTAAAAATGAAAACGAAGAAAAATCAAACATTTTATTTAAAATCGACGGTAATCGGCCGTCGCCATTTATCAACTCATTATTGAATAAACAAAAAAAAAACAAAACGAACAAAAACAAAAAAAAATCGAATGAGGTTGAATTCTAAACCGACAATTTCAATCCTTTAAAACATGAAATAGACTATAATTAACACCCTAACGTTCCATATAGATATCAACATTATATGTTATTTAGATCTACACTGCCAGCCAAAAGTTTTCGGACACTCCACATAATCGCAAAACTTGTGAGCGCAGGATAATTGCCAAATAATGTTAGAGTAATATAATTCATTTCATTTATTATTTCACGAACATACTATAAAGATCTATATAATTAAGTAATTATACAGAGCTTTATAGTATCTTGGTAAAATAATTATTATTCTACCATAAGTTTGCAATGATCCAAAGTGATATTAAGTTTTGGAGTTATCTGAAGCGTCTGAATACTTTTGACTGGTAGTGTATATTCGAATATATTAATGCAACCACATATTTCGAGTATAATATATATATATATATATATATATATATATATATATATATATATATATATATAGTATTATATAATATATACCGTCGCATAAAAGTTTGGATACACCAGTCGATATTTCTTGCTGCACGAAAAGTTACATAGCTTCGTAAAAAAAGATAACCAAATTTACCGAACGGCATTTTGACGGGAATAAATTCAACTTTATATTGCTTTTCTGAAATATTTTTTTATAATTTTCTTTTCGACCCGGTATACACTTTTATACGTGACTGATTTTCGGCTTTTTTTCGACCATCGAGAATTGGGCGCATGACTTATGCAAAAAAAATTTGTGACGTTTATCCATGATAAACTTGAACGGGGTAGCAAGAACTCCATTTGCGTTTTTATAAAGTTTTGTACGATTTTTTTCGCAATGTTACTTCATTTTTTGCTAAAAAAAGACTAATTCTAGATAATGCAATGTAACTCAAGAACTAGAGGGTTTAAGAAGAAATGTCAAGGACGAAAAACGTCGCGTAAGCTTATACTGGATAGACTGGCATTTTTTAAGAATTTTCCTGTCCGATTTTTTCTGACAGGAAAACGCTCATTAATCCGATAGAATTGGAGTAAGACTGTATATACAAGCATTATTTTATGAATTGCCTATAAAATAATAATAAATCGATATTGAGAAAATATTGCACTAATAATTTGATAAGGGGACGATGTATTTTTATTAATTTCGTATTATTTTCGTCATCGAACGGGTTACCGATCAGGCCACAATGGAATGATGATGGAGGAGATATCGAATTTGGGCCGAAAGCAGGTTAGGTGGGGTCGAGGCAACAGTTTGAGATTGAAAGCAGGTTAAGGAGGCCTGTGCTCTGCACGTTTCACTGAAACTGGGGTCGAGAGAAGGTTTGGGAGGTCTAGCAGAGGCTACCCTGGACCAAGAGGAGGTCTCTTCATGGCACTGAACTCGACAAATGAGGTTTCGTAGGTTCAACGGAGGCTGGCGGCTTATGTATTACAAAAGAAACAGGTCCTACGACGGTTCAGAGGAGGCTAAAAATTTCGACTCGGGTACCATGGCCAGTCAGGAGGTGCGTCTGCTTTTGTCTTTATTAGATATTGTAAATTTTTGAACTTTAAAGTTCCGTAGGGTGGTGGCATAAACTTCGCAATAAGCCTTTCATGTTCGTAGTCAAAAGTAATCCATTTGGATGGAAGACAATCAATGGTTTTTGTTCCATCAGTCCGTTTTTCGTCGATGAATTCAACCAATTGATATGGTTTCAGATCCTCCATTACGGTTAAAGATTGTGCTCTGTAATTATTATTCAAACAATAGAATGTCATCAACAAATAATGAATGAGCGTAGTTATAGACAAATCCACTGAATCAATGCGATGGGACAGCAATTATTATGTATAAATATAATTAAAAATGTTTTACAATATGAACATTCGTAGAAAGATTAATTGCGTATATCAGACTTTGGACCTCACTGAAAAAAAATGTTGCCCATATTAAATTTTTCAGTTTCACTAAAAAGGTTTATTGAGAGTAGCTTCGAACATTTGTTATCGTCTTTTTTGCATGAACCGTTTGGATGCCTGTAACGAAGATAGGAGACAAACTGACGCGATTGCACGTATTGCGTATACTTATATATAACTGGGTACACACCCGAATTTTTCTTCAAGACGATTCTAACCTTTAAAACTTACGAAGCCGAATGCATTTTTTCTGAAATAATGAATGCGATTAATACTACACGTGCGATAGCACCATTATTCAACTTAATCACACATGAACACAATAACCCAATTATCCTACTTATAAACGGTAGTGCGAATAAAAAATTTACGAGTTTTGGCACAAAGAAAGTAGACGCCTTTCAGAGACAACGTGTGTACCGGAGGACGCCGCATGCACGTAACTATGCAACAAAAAACAATTACGCCTAGTATCCGCCAAAGCGGAGTTAGGAGAAAGCATACAAACAACGGCTGGATTTATAACGAACGAAGCAGCGGGACAATTCTATTGGTTGTTTTTTCATAGCTTCGTCACTATCCGCTTTGGTGAAATTGTCCATCAAGCCTTACAAACCGACTAACACTGAGTTTAATGCAGGGGAGGAATAATATACATTTTTCGGTCTTTAGTGACTTCCATCAGATTTTTGGGCTTCACTATAAAGATTAATTGCCCGTATCTTCGAACGTTTATCGTAGTAATTTTTTTCATGAACCGTTTGCATGCGTGTAACTAAGATACGAGACAAACAGATGCGATCGCACATACTGCATGCACTTATATATAGCTGTCCACTTACCAGAATTTTTCTGGTATCGAATCGAAGGCGAAGTTAGGAGAAAGTAGCCAATCAGCGGCCGCATTTATGATGAACGAAGCAGCGGGACAATGCTATTGGTTCTTTTTCCGTAGCTTCGTCACTATCTGATTTGGTAAAATTGTCCGTCAAGCCTTCAAAGCCGACCAACCCTGAGTGAATGGCTTAATGCAGGAGAGGAATGACGTACATTTTTCGGTCCTCATTAGTGATTTCCACCTCCTGATAGACCATTTTGCAGCGTACATTACGGATGGCACATATTCTTTGAATTTCCAATGGTTCAGGCGCGACTTCCCACTCGTGTAAATCAGACGAATCGGTAGGATAATGGAAAATACTATTGATCTGTTCCCACGTTCTTCCTGTGATTTCCGTCTCGTTAATACGATGTTTATGGCATCGCATTTGGTCGATTACAAGAATCGATTGGTCCCGCAAGAATACCACACAGTTGGGTAACTCGGTTGTTAATACGTATCCTTTGTAGTTTATTTTTTTGACGTTCAGAATGTCTTGCCCAATATCTTCAGCTTTCAAAATTTCCACTTGCGACGGTACCGATGGTCTTATTCGAATTTTATCGAATTCGTGCATACGTCGACAAAATTGTGCCAATGGTCGGTTCGGTGTCCGGATTGTTTTCTTAATTTTTCCGAGTAGATTTTCGAAAGGAAAAGCAGAGATTTCACTCAGCGTGCATGATGTATTCATCACATCGTCAGCAAGATGGATCATATTGTGCACGTTTATGATTTGTGATTTCTCTCCGTACAATGGCGCCATGAGTTCGAAAAAACGTGTCAAGTACTCTTTAGCTAAGTGGTTGTGCGTTAAAGCCATATCTTGGTTGCAAAGGATTCGCATAGCCACGTGAAATAACAAGAAATGATTGTACAAATCACGATCAAGTATTCCCTTCAGTACAATCGGTCCACAATATAATAAAAAGAACCGGAATTGGGTACTTTTCCACTTACCAACGTGCTCAACACGTTCCGTTTTTCTTTGAAATTCTTGTGGAATGTAAGATTTGATCGACAGTAATCGTTTTGATACTTCATTACGAGTTCGTAATCTCAGTTTCGTTGACGATTTTTTACCAAACCAGTAATCTAATAGTTTTTTCATGACTCCCAAGCAGCATGAATGCATATAATCTAGAATAAACGATGCCACAAGATCGACGTTGGACGTAATTTCGGTCAGTGGCGAGAGACCGACGTGATGTTCTGCTTGCATCTGATTGTTAAATGAAGCTTGAGTCCGTCGTCGAATATTCGTTCCTGGATATATCACGCGTCCACTAACGTACTCTCCGCGAATTTCACACCGTTCACATGCATAGTAACCACCATGACTTTTGCAACTTTTTAGGAATGCTCTTGCTGGCGTGTCGCAGATAAAACACTGAATTAGAACAGAGTACTGCTTTCCATCAATGATTATTCCATCATTTTGCAGGTGATTTATTTCTGCAATAAACTCAGTACAAAATTCCTTAATGTCTTTTGGTTTTGAACTCCCACAATATAAGGCAGCTGGATAAGGCGTGTATATATCGGGTCGAAAAAATACTTTCACCAGTATTGGCCAGAACTGGACCGTCCCAGAATTGAATAAGGGCATTCCATCGACATTAATTTGTAGTAGTATGGTGTTACTGGTGTGTATGTTAGAATCGACTCGTTTAATAAGGCCTCCGGCGATACCGAAATAGACGAACGATCCAACTGTATCATTATGGCTTGCCATATCGCGTATATTATATACGGCGTGAGACGTTTTCAGAAATGTTTTGGAACTTTTCGGAAGAGTTGGCAGCAATCTTCGTCTCAAAACTCCAAGCAATTTGTCGAGGTTAGTGTGAGGTACCTTTGACTCAGTGGCCCAATCGCGAAGTTCTTTTATCTCTGCCCATGTGCGAATGTCGGTATTGTGCCAGAGTTACCAATACGGCCCAGAGTTGTGCAAGTCCTGGCAACCGACTCTCAATTGGCGGTACTGCCCCAGTATTGGAAAGCGAACGTATCAGTACCGTCCCAGTCTGGGTTACTGAGTCTTGGCTGAAGTACTGGCCGAGTAATGGTAAACTATTTTATCAGTACGGTGCCAGTCCTGGTTACCAAGTATGGTTGAGTCTCGGCTGGAAGTACTGCGCCAGCACTGGCAACTGAACGTATCAGTGCCGTGCCCGTCTTAGCTATCCAGTCTTGGGTGAAGTACTGCCCCAGTATTGGTAAACAATTTCATCAGTGCAGTGCCAGTCCTCGTAACCAAAGCTGGTTGGATGTACTGCCCTAGCACTGGCAACTGAAAATATCAGTACCGTGCCGGTCTCGATTACCGATTCTTGGGTTAAGTACTGTCCTAGTATTGGTAAAGAATTTTATTAGTACAGTGCCAGTCTTGGTAACCGAGGTTGGTTCAGTCTTGGCTGGAGGTACTGCACTAGCATTGGCAACAATACTATGCCAGTCTTGGTTACCGAGTCTTGGGTTAAGCACTGTCCCAGTATTGGTAAACAATTTTATTAGTTCAGTGCCAGTCTTGGTAACCAAGGTTGATTCAGCCTTGGCTGGAAATACTGCCCCAACATTGGCAACAGTACCATGCCAGTGTTGGTCACCGAGTCTTGGCTGGAAGTATTGCCCCAGCAGTGGCAACATTACCATTCCAGTCTTGGTTAACGAGTCTTCAGTTTAGTACCGCCACGGTATTGGTAAACAATTTTATTAGTTTAGTGCCAGTCTTAGTAACCAAGGTTGGTTCAGTCTCGGCTGGAAGTGCTGCCCCAGCATTGGCAACAGTACCATGCCAGCCTTGATCACCGAGTCTTGGGTTAAGTACCGCCCCGGTATTGGTAAACAATTTGATTAGTTCAGTGCCAGTCTTAGTAACCAAGGTTGGTTCAGTTTCAGCTGGAAGTACTGCCCCAGCATTGGCAACAGTACCATTCCAGTCTTGGTTAACGGGTCTTCGGTTTAGTACCGCCACGGTATTGGTAAACAATTTTATTAGTTTAGTGCCAGTCTTAGTAACCAAGGTTGGTTCAGTCTCGGCTGGAAGTGCTGCCCCAGCATTGGCAACAGTACCATGCCAGCCTTGATCACCGAGTCTTGGGTTAAGTACCGCCCCGGTATTGGTAAACAATTTGATTAGTTCAGTGCCAGTCTTAGTAACCAAGGTTGGTTCAGTTTCAGCTGGAAGTACTGCCCCAGCATTGGCAACAGTACCATGCCAGTGTTGGTCACCGAGTCTTGGCTGGAAGTATTGCCCCAGCAGTGGCAACATTACCATTCCAGTCTTGGTTAACGAGTCTTCGATTTAGTACTGCCTCGGTATTGGCAGACAATTTTATCAGTACGGTGCCAGTCCAAAAAATATGGATTGAATGAAAAATGTAAGTTTTACTTCCTCATAGAGAAACCTTGTGACGATGAAAATATTATTTTTCAGTTTTCAATTCCAACGTCCTCAAAATGTCCCAAAACCTTGAAAAATCATATTCAGAAACAATGTCTGCATGCATGTACGTGTGTGTGCGTATGCGCGCGCATGTACGTTCTGGTACTGTAAAATTAAAACGTCTGTAACTCGAGAACGGTTTCGGTTGAAGGGCTCCTGTTTCGGTCAGATGTTAATCTATACAATCTCTTCATTCCCTGCAAATGTTGTCGAGAGAACTAAAAAATTACAAATTTAACAGCATTTTTTAATTAAAAAAAAATGTCTGTGACCACGTTAATTTGCCAAAAATTTCAGAATTTTGTAATTTTTCTGAATTTTGGACACTTCCGAAATATGTCAAACCGCTCTTATTTTTGCATACATTAAGATACTGTGGTGATTTTTTTTACACAAAGTATTGTAAAAGTAAAGTTGCTATAAAATTTGGAGAGCATCCCGAACCATTACAGACTTCCCTGGACTCTTCAGTATCCTTACGGATATCCATAAATTGGCTAAGTAGACGATGTCATTTTATTTCACTATTTCGCGTGTTCGTTCTGAACGTACGCCGCGACGGGCTCTCGCGCCTTCTTGCGTCGGGGCAGGCATTGTTATGCCTCGACGCAATGCGTGTGTCTCAGTGGTCATTCGCTACGTCGGGCGCACACAGTTGAAGATTGTTTTCTTCCCGCATGCTGTCCCTCCGCGGCAAGTACACACTTCGTGTGGGTATATGCACCTATATACCCACACGCTGATCCACGCTCAGCGTCAACAAAGAATTAGGATTTCTTTCGCAGCGTTGAGCATCAGTCTTTCTCGTGCCGCCTAGGTGTGAACTTGTTTCAATCCCGAAGTGTTTTTCATGTATTCCCATTCGTTTTTATACAGTACAGTTTTTCTATTATTATAAATTAATTTTTCTCGTCCTAAAACGAATTCGAGTGCTCTAAGTGTGCTATAAAAATTCGAACGTTTTATAAGGTGAACCAGGTAAGATATACAAAGAATTTTTCTTTATACTTATTTTTCATTTTATTTTGTATTTTTTGTCTACTGCATGTTAAGGCATAATAAATAATTCATTTATTCTCTCTCCGTTCCTTACTTGCTGTAGGATTGCGCTATTTCTCTCTCTCTCTCTCTCTCTCTCTCTCTCTCTCTCGCTTTCTTATTTTCTTTACTTTCTTTACTTATTCTATAATTTGTTTTGAAGAATTTGTTCAATTTCATTAGGGAGTGTCGGAGGACAAGGGCAAAGAAAACACTTCGGTAAATACAATGTTATTTACTTTGACCGAAATTATGTATGCCGAAGTAAAATTACAGAAGAGCATCTTAATTTATACTTAATACTCTGGAAGTGGCTATATTTTTCAATTCTTTTTAGATGGAGGTGATGAGATCCTTGGTGGGTTCACCGACCGATGGAAAAGGTGTTATCCGCAATGTGATCGCTGGCCTGATATCGAAGGCGGTGCAGGAAAAATAATCGGCCACGGGAAAACCAGGCGCGAACGGTATAACGAAAAAATCCTCCAGGGCGACAATAACGTACAAACGCATAAATGGTAAATATTTTTCAAATGGTTACTAATATAATTTTTAGAACTGGGTGCAATCAAATATAATATTTTGATTTCAGATATTTTTTTAGATACGATCGGGAAAAAAACGACTGCGGCGGAAATATTTTCGACAACCAGCCGATGTTTATCTGATGCCGGTGACTGGGAACACACCGCAACTCCGGCCCAATATTGGCAGCCGGTACTAGTCACCAATACTGTGCCAACGCTTGCCAAGCGTAGGACCGGTGTTATCATTTCGGAATTGGGCCAGTATTGTTTACACGATCTGACCCAATATTGGCATTCAGTACTGACGCCAGTACTGAGCCACGTTTCCAGTCTATACATGGGCATGTACCAGCAAAGTACTGATTTAGGGTTTGTCTCAAGACTGGCAATGATATCTGGCCCAAAACTGGGCACTTATACTGAGCCAATATCCGTAAACAGTGTCGGGCCGATTCACACCGCCATAAGTTGGACCGGTGTTAACAAACCAACGCTGTTTCAATACTGATTCCGACTTGGGCAAGGCTTGGGCCTTGGTGCCTGCCAGTATTGGCAGTTCTGGCACCAGTACAGTGCCAATACCAAGCCAAGTCCCCAGTCTATACACGGTCATGTACCGGCAAAGTACTGATTTAGGATTTGTCTCAAGACTGGCGATGATATCTGGCCCAAAACTGGGCACTTATACTGAGCCAATATCCGTAAACAGTGTCGGGCCGATTCACACCGCCATAAGTTGGACCGGTGTTAACAAACCAACGCTGTTTCAATACTGATTCTGACTTGGGCAAGGCTTGGGCCTTGGTGCCTGCCAGTATTGGCAGTTCTGGCACCAGTACAGTGCCAATACCAAGCCAGTTTGCAATACGCACATGGGTGGTTCTTCATTGCCTTCTTCGTCAGATGTTCTCTCTTCTTCATACTCATCGTGTTCGTCTTCATCTTCATCGTGGCCTTCTTCGTCAGATGTTCTCTCTTCGTCATACTCAACGTGTTCGTTTTCATCTTCATCGTGTCCTTCTTCATCTTCATCGTGTTCTTCTTCATCTTCATCGTATTCTTCTTCATCTTCATTCGTTTCTCGTTGTCTTCGTAGACCTAACCGTTCTTGTTCTATGTCATCCTCTTCCTCGTCAGATTCATTGGCGTCGTCGGATTCACGGTGATTATAAGTCTCAGTAGACTGTTCGGGTAGCTGCCTGTCTTTTTCACTACCAAAGATCATCGAACTTGTTGAAGGTTCGTCTACGAAATTATGAATAAAGAAAATTTAAATTTAACTTACAAGGTAAGTTGCAAACATTGGTGCATTAAGGCGAGAAAATATCGAGTCATTTTACGTACCTATATTTGTAATTATAAACACGACTATAATCGTAAAAATATAATTATCAATATGACCGTGAAAATACACGAAGGTACTGGTTTTTAAGAGAGAGCGAAACTGTGCACCGTACGATTGATTTGGAGGTTTTTTGATAACAATAAACCTACACTCGAAATTAGATATACTTTTGACCGTATAGTAATGATGGCCCAGGTGAGTATTCCAACTGCCATATATATCAGATGCCTTTAATATAAAACATGGCACAAACAAGATCACTTTCATTTTTAATATAACCTTAAAATTCCCATTTGTTTATTTTCCATCAAAATAACGATAAAATATATGTACTCGTACCTCTCAGTTCTGTCAATCTGTTTTCAAGACCGGATACTATTGCGCGATGTCTGGCAACACGCTGTCTTATCTGAGATAATTGACGATTTATTCTTTCTTCCATGATCTCACAGAAAAGAATACCTGAAAGTGTTGCGGTTGATTTTTCTTAATCACAATATTCCAAGCAGATGTCACTATGCTGAAAACGTAACCTCATTGTCTGTAAGATATAATCAGCACAATAATAAATTATGTTCAGTAATAAATAGAAACGTGATGATCGTCTACAGATCTAATGTTATGACACGAAGGAATTAACTTACAGGAATAAATTTAGTTAAACGTACCTTTTTATATTGTATATTGGCCAGATCGGATAACAGATCGACAAGAAGTCGATGTGCGTTTGAAGAGCGCGGATACGAAGTCGAATATGGCTTCGCGAAACAAAAGAAGTAGCTACGAAACCAACACAAAGATTCTTTTGGTTCTGCCCTCGCCCCCACCCCCCGCCCGCCGTGACATCCGTTACCCCTCCATCCAGACGTAGTCCTATCGGAGCCCATCGGTTACAAAGCAATGCAGAATAAAACTTTAATACAATGCATCTAGAATCCGTAACGTTAAAATGTATTGCCATACTGTTATTTATGATAACATCTTTCTTTTTTTTTGTAATGTCGATAACGCCATCCCCCAAATTACTTTTCTTGATACATAGAGAACAAGAAAAATAAAATATAATTAACGTCGGCGGCGTATTATAGATATTAATCATTTACCGTCATAATATGATTACATTTATTGTTATTATATACTCCATTGTATCCGTATACCATTTTCGCCAACCCCCATAATTTGTTCTTTATGATAGCATTGTCTGGCGTCAATTATTGTTGAATAAAATAATATGATGACGGAGCATACAATGACAATAAATGTTATCATATTATTACATTCAATTATTGTTATATTTGACGACGGAAAGAATTATTTAATAGTGGGTCGGATTGAATATTCAGGAAATGTCAATGTTCTACCCGAGAAAAGATTTTGTGATATTCCTGGTCTGTTCCATGAAAGGGCCCGGTTAGGTAAATCGGACGAGGCAAGCCAGGACTGGACCATACGTAAAGTATGGGAATGCCCGACCGCATTTCTGCACGGGTCCTTGTCATTCGATAAACCGGTCAGTCAAATTGCTTCGATTGAGTCATTTGTTGACCATAAAATTTCGATGGAGCATATCGTGAACCGGGAAAACCTGCTTCTAAATTGTCAGTAAACCTTTTCATGTTAACATTAATATCAAACTCTTGCGCTACCCTGGAAAACAAGCGACTAATTTTTCATCATTTTTTCATCCAATTACCAGTCTTTAAACTTCACTTTCAGCAAGTACTTAACTAAATAAGTTTTTAGTTGAAATGTTGTTTTTAACAATGCCATATGGGTACAGTAACTACTTAACTAAATAAGTTTTTAGTTGAAATGTTGTTTTTAACAATGTCAATGTCAATGTCATATGGGAGAATGGTTCCTGAAGCATTGTGCATCTATGGCAAGTTTTAATCCGCCTCAGGGCAGAAATACTGGTCGCACAACCGGTGAAGCTCATCGGGAGCACTATTGGTGCTTGAAAAAGTTTATATAAATTAAAGCATACTCCTTTTAATCTGTTTTTTTTAATTGCCAGCGCTTATTTCATTATTTGCAAAATAAAGTATGTTTTTCATGACTATTTCTTCAACTTCTCAGACTGACTTATCGATTTTTAAGATTTAAAAAATAATTATCGATAAAATCCTCTACGTTCTTCATATTCAGTTTCAAAAATGCGTCATGCCTGCGTGACCTAACGGTAGATACCTAAATCGACATTTTTTATTTATAACGATATTATCTATTTGGTAGTAGGTAAGGGCTCATCAAGAGTGTCTTTTTAAAATGAAATTGAATAATGCACGCAGCATTAGTTGATGATTATATTTTCATTAGGTTTGGATATTAATAATACAGTAATAACGACAATGGTTGAGGATATGTAAGAACCTTACAAAAATGCCGGAATGACGATGAAAATTAGATACATTATTACTTCGTTTGTTGTAAGCCTGAATGAAAATGTTGTATCGATTGACTGGCCAGTTGAAGGCCGTAATACTCTATAATTAGCAGCAATTTTGCGTTAGTTCTAATAGAACATTCTTTTAATTTCCGATACGATGGAAAAAAGCATAACGAAAAACTGACGCAGTATGTTTCAGATGATGTTGAAATTTGCATCGTTGGAATGCATTGAAGATTCATTTTTTTCAATTCTAAAATTTTTCGGCCGTTTTGGGCTGTGTATATCATTCAAACGTTTTCACGTTTTCTTATCAGGCATACAGGATCTTCATTTACAAAAAAAAGGTTTTTGATTAAGGGATAACGCGAGTTTGAAAATGCAAAAAAAAATCCTTTTTTTTCAAATGTTATTATCTAATAGTACAATATACCTAGAATATTCTTCCAAAGTTTTGAGGCGGGATATACATTTACAACGATCAAAGAATCAATTTCTTTTTTTTTTTTCTTTAAACGATAGAACTATGTATGTAGAATATTTTCCGAAAGTTTCAGAGCGAAATTCGAAAAACTTCAACCGTTAGAGCCCGTCAACGCTGTGCCTCACCGCTCGGATTCGGAGCGGACGTGAACTTCCCACGCGTTTTTCTCAAAACTGCATAATCGAAAATGGCGTGTAGAATTACTCAAAAACGATTAAGCCGATTGAGCTGAAACTTGGTAGAAATATAGATAATGTTGGTACCTTCTGCTTGACGAGAATTGTTTTTGAAAAATTGAAAAAAAAAAACTACTTTTTTAAGCCACATTTTACAGAAATGTTGCGTGAAATTTTAATTTTTTTGTGTAAATGCATGCCATTTTCTTAAATTTGCATTTCCTCTATTTTAATTGCCATCACATAGAAACTATACATGTTCTAACTGAAGAAATGTTTGAATTTTTTTGCAAATCAAAGTCTACGGGAAGCTAGACTGCACGCCGATTCCCAACTCCCGCGGCGACGTTGTTGTAACACTCTGCCACAGCTCCGACATTTTGATGATGAATTAATTTTAAAAAATTGTTTTGTTCACTTAAGTATACTATTCAAGTATACCTAAAGTTTGATAATTGTAGAATAATTATTTCTTAGTTTAAAAAATCCCTCAATATTGTTTATGTTTGCCTGTCTAAATGTATATCCCGCCTTAAATCAATCGAAGTAAAAGTCTAGGAGAAAGAGAGAGAGAGAGAGAACCTTTGGAAATTCCCCCCGTTGAGAAAGACCGGCCGAAAGCGACGCAGGTATATCGCATTTTTCTCAAAACACTATTTATGAAGTCGGCGGACACGATTTCTCAAAAACTAAAACGCCGATCTCATTGAAATTTTGCACACTTCTTCAAAATAGCATCTACTAGTGATTGAACGAAGGATTTTTCTGATTACAACTAATTTTACAAGGGTAAACGTGGTGTACATTGTACCAAAAATCGAACTTTTTTTGCATAAAACTCTACCAAAAATTCAAGATAAAGCTACCATGCTACTAGAACTACCAAACTCTACCAGACAAAATTACAGATAAAGCTACCATGAGTTATCCTGACCACCACGAGGACACGTTTTTTAGAGGTCTCCGGAAACCAGATTTCCCATCGGCTGAATTGCCCAAATTTTTCGATGAATTTTTTTAAAAATATTGTTGAAATGTTGCTCTTTTATGTTCTTAATATTTTAAATAAAATAATTGATATATTATGTTTTTTTTAATAGAGAAAATATGCTTTTTTGGGCTTCGAAACCCACGTAACCCCTTAAGATAAAAATAAATAAATGAAAAGTACACCAAAAAGATCGTTGCATTCCAACTATGCAAACTTCAACGTCATTTTAGGTGTTCGTGCGGGTTATTTATGCACCTGACAAACGTTTTTGAAAATTTCACAATCAGTGACTACACAAGTGCAGTGTAATTAATCGCAACATACATGAAAATTCTGCTTATCTTTCTAAAAGACGATTGCAAACTTAAGCCTTTGTGTCTACATTATACCAATTAAGATTGATTTTACTTTACATCTAGAACATGTATCGGAGAATTGCGAATTTTCACTAGGGTAGGGTGGGGCATGTTGAGCAGTCGGGTATGTTGGGCAATCGAAATATTTGGAAAACTAAGCCCCGCACGATGATGCATCAAATGGCGAAAAGAGAGGTATGGGGGAGGGGAACATATCACGCCATCGCCCGTTATTACCATGCACCGCACGAGACGGTAACACGGGACATTTATTTATTTTAGCATCCAGAAGTAAAAAAAAGTGATTGAAAGTTTTCTTCTACCATTGTATGAGCAACGTGTACAGCAACCAGGTTAGCAATGGTACTTAGTAAATTCAAGTGTCTGTCGAGGTTTAATACGAATTTTAGCACAAATGCAACTGATTGTTATCGTTGCATACGTCTGTTTTTTAATGCAACTCTTACCTTGCTAAACTTACCCCATACCCATGCTCAACTTATCCCACTATCGGAGCTTTTTTTCCCAGGTAAATTTCCTATTGACCGAAGTAGGTTTCATTTTTATACGGCAAACTGTCAAGGATTTAGAGGGCGACAATTCCAAACTTGCCCAATATGCCACTCTCAGTCCTACTTTCGTCGGGTATTGTGACTTCCAAACGGTCTTTAAAAAAGTAAAGATCTTATAAATATACGTTAATGTTGTGCATTTTTTTTGGGAATAAATGCAAGTGGCATAACACACGCGAGTTTCAATTTTGAGCGTTCTCGAATAGTGGCCTCAGGAGAGCACATGCAAAGATGATCTCTCCGCTAACGTGAAACAGGGTGCAGTCTTTTAAGTCTCACGCGCGCGGACAGTAATATAACGCATACATATTTATAGGAAGCGCAGCAGTATCGGGGCGAGAGAGCGAAGCAAAGCTATCAAGGCTCCTTTTCTCACTGATGCACCTCTCCTGCGGATTTTACTGTTCATGTATTAATTACACCGCGGCCGTTAACGATCGATGCCGAACGAACGCGAATGAACGAGAAGAGGTCCAGATAGAGGGCTCTCTCTCTCTCTCTCCCTCTCCCTCTCTCTCGTTCTCTCTCCCTCTCCTTTTTACATACTTTTTCAAAGTCGTAGACCGAGACGGGAGATCAAGAGCCTATAACGACGACCAAAAATCACTGGTCGATCTCACGCACAGAGCGCGTACCGGTTTTGCGATCGAAGATCGCGAGGTCTCTCTCTCTCTCTCTTTCTCTTTCTCTTTCTCTTTCTATCTCATCTTCTTACAAGACACTCGGTTAGAGAGAAGAGAAAAATAAAAAGTAATACGTATATTCACTTTGCATGTCGGGTGTATTCAAGAACGACGATTCTTCGCTAAAAAAACCATTACTTCAACATCGTGCTCTCGTTCATTTCCGCGAATTTTAATTAACTCAAATGAGTCTCGAGTCGTTGAGTATAATATAAAATAAATTTTATATTAATAATAATCAATTTAAAGAATAATATAAAATAAATTTTATATTTTTCAGCGATGACAAACCGATAGATCTGAATAGATTATCGGACGTCTAACTAGTCCGGACATAGAGGCTAATAAGAAAAATGCAGAAGTAAAAAAACAATCGGATTCTTCGTCCCGACATTTGATTTTGCACCCGGGTATCGCGCTCAAAATTATAATTCATTGTAAAACGTTAATCAATACATTTGTTTGCTCGATTCTCTCACGGCTTGCTCGATTTTTAACGATGCAATCGATATTTGTCAGTACACTTACTTATATAAGCGAATTTATTGTCAAGCCGCAAAACCCTACTGGATTAAAGAGGGATCGAATGAAGAAGGCGAAATATAAAGAGAACAGACAGTCTGTTGGTTGAAACGAGAAAAAAAGAACGAGTAGGACGCTTCGCACATTTCGCTGACTCGAAATTTGCTCGATCTTGTCACGAGGTGTTCACTCGTGCTATACAGATTCTTCCGCTCCCCTGCTTGCCTCGCCCCACATCATCGGCGGTCAGTCTTTGCCCGCTTTTGTGCATCGACTTGAAAGCGCCAGCCGATTCGCTTCGTCTGCCCTGTAATTAATCCAATTAAGAGCGGCGCGCGCGCTGGTTATCGCGGGATTCGCGAAGAATGAAAGGAACACTGGGCACCCCATATACCTAACGGGTATGTACATTATGAATGTATGTATACATACACAATAATGTGCAAAATTTCATAAAATGTATTTACATATATATGGAAGAGGGTGATTTTGAGGGCATCGGACTTCGAACACTGTCCTCGTATAATATTGTAGCTATACTTAACATTCTATGAACCCCCAAAGCCTTTCAAATCATATTTATTCAAAATATAAGCATATTTATTTAAAATTAATTTCAAGAAGCGACCCGTTCCCAAAATCAACGTTAAAAAAATGTTTTGACCGTCCGCAAAACATTCCGATCTGCGGGTAGATAATATGCTTTGAATATAATGGGACAAAAATATCCTTTCCTCGTTCACGTTTTCACACATAGGGTAAACCAACCAGTGAATGGACGAATAGCGAAACTTTAGAATTCAGATGAACTGTAAGATGAAAGTATTATGAAACAACAAAAAATGCTAACAGAAAATATTATTCTGAAAATAGAAAAAAATATTCCAAGTAATTGTAACAAATAAAATTGGATGAATGGGTAAACACGCAGTGAAGTGACTAAATCGTCAGTGAATGTACGAAATTAGCAGTAAATAGACACTCGACCACTAGTAAATGGCCGTGTAGTGTAACCAATTTATTATTTACTTTGATTAAATGCACTATGGAGATCACAGTTTTGCACAACAATTATAATATTTGTATACATATCAATATTAGATTAGTTATTACGATTTTGTGGAAAAAGCACAAAGTTTTTTTGCATCTTAATGTGAGATTCTCAAAAAGTATCATAGTTCGGTTCGACAGAGAAATGGAAAATTAAATTTTATCGAAATTAAATTAAACCGATGAAATGATTTTATGACAACATTTAATGAAACGGACATTATCATCTCTTAACAGTAATTATTTTTCCAATTTTGAGCAGATGAGCGAAATCTGCTTTGAGAATGATCAGAACAGAGCCCATATGTCCATTCACTGGAAAGAGGTTACAATACAGCACCAGTGAATCAACATGTCTAATTCTGATTTTCTATTGAAAACTTATCTTAAAATGTTGCCAAAACTCGAAGACTGATTCTAACTTAAATATGAAAGTGATACTTACCCGTAAAACCCATAAAATTATTGTTTTCGCCGTCAGAACACCTATTTCGCACAGCTGTATCGTAACTAAGTTGCGCGGTGCGTAAGTACGACAGATTAGAAAAATTCCGTGTGGCGTCAAAATGCGATATTAAATTAAGAAATCGGCTTTAACGACACGTGATTTTTTTACTAAATCATACTGATTCGAGTTTTTATCAACAATCTATATTCTTTACTTATTTGAAAAATGAATCAAATTTCGTCCAATCACTGGTCGCCGCCCATTCACTAGTCGGTTTACCCTACGTATGCACGTATGTATTTTACGAAACGCCGCACGTTTCCTCGTTCGAGATCATTCACCCGTGGCAATAACGAGTTTGTTCGAGCCTTGGACGTCGGTACGAACACAAGCCTGACCTTAAATTTAAATACTAAGGTCAACATCAATATTTTTCTTTCGAGAACGTATTTATGCGTATCCAAACATAAGTTAAGCCAAGCTCAATCACGAGTCCCACCAAGTTTAGTTAACCTTCAGTTTTCGCGTAATTTTGCATTTGCCATCATATTCAACGTCCTACGCGTTGAACAACTCTGAAAAAGAATGGTCACTGCGTTTATGTGAAGTTACGCTTTTTCTTGCCCACATTTCTCACCTTTCGTCCAAGCTTGTTACGCGTGTTAGGCAGGTGTAAGATGGAGGGGAAATAAGTAGTATCGAAAGGATACAAGATGAAAGCGTACTTGGTTAGTGCCACCGAAACACGTTAGTCCCACACACTTACCCATGGCGTCTGAAACAGAAAGAAAAACGGAGAGAACGAGTTAGTTAAGAAGTAGACTCGCGAACAAAACGTAGCTAAGCTTTTTCATTGATAACACGAATTGACGTACCCAGCATTTTTTCTGGGGGCTGACCTGATAACATATGGTTTCGTTTACAACGATCTTGTTTTAAAAATGAATTTACATATGATACTCTATAATCACGTAACACGCATAAAATATGAAGCTTTAATAACACGTTCATGTTAACATTAATATCAAATTCTTGCAATACCTTAGTTTTTTCATCAATTTATCATCATTTTTTCATCCAGTTACCAGTCTTTAGTACTTTCAATAAGTACTCAACTAAATAAGTTTTTGGCTGGCATATTGTTTCTAACAATATTAATGTCAATGACATATGAGAGAATAGTTCCTGAAGCATTGTGCTTCAACGCCTCGCACAGCCGGTGAGGCTCACTGGGAGCACTATTGCTGCTTGCAAAAGTTTAAATAAGTTAAAGCATACTCCTTTTTAATCTGCTTTCTTAAATTGCCAGCGTTTATTTCATTATTTTTAGAAGAAAGTATGTTTTTCACAGCCATTGCTTCAGCTTCTAAGGCTGACGTATCGATTATTAAGATTTTTAATATAATTATTGATGAAATCCTCTCCATTCTTCATATTCAATTTAAAAAATGCGTCAACTGCGTGAGGTAACGGTCGATTCCTAAATCGGCATTTTAGATTTACAACGATATTATCTATTTGGTAGTAGGTCAATGGTGGTCTTTCAGTATTCTTCTGATTGTGTATCAGCTGGCAAATCTAATATATTTCCTTTGTCCGCGATGAATTTAATTGTAAAATCTGATTTAATATCTATTTAATTTACGTAATGAAATATCAAATATAGCTATTTTATTACGTAAACTTTTCATTTACGTAAACTTTTTCATACGAGTTACGAAATTACGGCGAAAAAAATGGTTCAAGTTATATTATATTATTTCTTTATGCTTGCTTGGGTAAAGCAAATAAAATTTATGGCTTATTTGAATTTAGCTATTTGGGACCGATTTTTTTTTGGGGTAACCGTAATTTATAGGGGGTTGCGCACTCGTGCCCCCTGCTGGCTACGCCAGTCATAACACGTAATCCATATGGAAATCGGAAGAAGTCCATGGTTTCATTGAAATTAGTGCATCGGAATTCCGGAGTATTCCGTCAAATTGTCAAATCAGCGTATCGTTGTTCGAACCATTTTTTTATTGGGACTTTGCTTTTTTATCGCTTTTTAATAATTTTAAAAAGAAAGGAAAAATATATTATTCATCATGCTTCGGTATAAATTTTCCCAGATCGTACATAAAATTGAAGAGCGCCGAGATGTAATGAATATTTCACGGGCTGGTGATTGCTCGCGCGTGCACAACGTTCTTCCTTACATATCTATACCTATGTATTTACAAGGATGTTCACTTTATATATATATATATATATATATATATATATACAGGCCCGTGGGCTACGATGGTTTATGTAACGTGGAAGCGAAAGAGCCTTTCTTCTCTCATAATTTCTCGAGATAATCTATATAGCGTGGGCATCTCTCATGTGCCGCTTGGTACTGCGCTCCCGGTAAGAGATGTTCGAGGGGCGGGTACAGAACTCCCGATCGCTTTATATCACCGTAAAGTCCCAACTACCGTGTCCATTCTCGGTCTCTATTTATAATTCTTAGACGAGAGTTAACACGAACCACTTTTGCCACCGGCTATTCTCACGTAGGCTACAAACTACTTTGTTGTTCACAAGTGCGCGATCATTTTTTTCTCAACGAATTCGACACTTGTCACCAACGTAACATTACATTCTGTTGCTAACGAGTAACATTCAAATTTCTGCCTCAAATGTGAATAGTGGTAGATTGATTTTAAAAAGGGAAATTCGACGGATGACTATTTCCGCACAGCAAAGAGAGAGAGAAAGAGAGAGAGAGAGAGGGAGAGAGAGAGGGGGGGGGGGAGGGAGTGGGAGGGAGAGAGGAATTTTCGAGATCGCTTCGGACGGCGATCGGGTTTAATTTGTAGCACGTTTTTGCGATCGCGGACGCGCGGCACTGAAGGACGACGCTGAGCGGGACAGAACGAAAAAGAGTGAGTTGGGGTTAGTTAGCCCGCTAAACCTCTTGATTCTTTCTGTAGTTTGGTCCAGCGGGAGACACGTTACAGTAAGGTTCGCATCCCTCTTTTTCTTAGCGACGATTTTTGCACGATAAAACATCGTCCCTAATTAATCGTGGCGCTTGGAAGATTCCCTTGTCTCTCGCCCGTCTCCACGCACAAGACGAGCAAAACTTTGGGGCATCAGTCGAGACGAGAAATGTGACTCTGTGTGTGTGTGTGTGTGCGTGTGCGCGTGTGTGCGTGTGCGTGTGCGTGTGCGTGAGCGTGTGCGTGTGTGCGCGTGTAGGCGTGTGTGTGTGTGTGTGTGTGTGTGTGTGTGTGTGTGAGCGAGAGAGAGAGAGAGAGTGAGGATAAGTCTCCGCGGAAGCGTCGAATCCTTCAAGAGGTAACGCCGCGCCGAGTGAAAAGAAATTGGATGCTTCGAGTGACTGTTCCAACGCCAGGGGCAAAAAGAATCCCTGAATAAATCTTCGATTTCCACATTCCGAAGATTCGCAGTCTGCTTCTTGCTAATTTTGTCTCAGCTCATTTTTTTTAGGACATCGATTAATTTGCACTGTTTTAATCACATGCCAAGCTTTCGCTTATTTAATTGCGAACCGACAAAAAGTATCTTCCATACATATTGAAGAATGACGTCTTTCATTAGACAGACAACATAACTTTTTCATTCAAGCCATTATTACCTCATTGTTAGGACTTACGGTGAAAATCGTGAATGAAAAGTATTTCAATAAACGTAATTCATGCGTCAAATAAACAAATAAAATATAGAAAAAGAGGAAGAAATAGTAGTGAATTGAACCATCAAGCGAGCCCGCCGAAGGCGGGCGAAGCTCGATGATAATTATACGAATGTCTCGCCCGAGAGATTACAACGGTAGTACAGCTACTTGAGGTCTACAATCACACGTTTAGAGCAATATGATTTTTTTTTTTTTTTAACTGTCACCCTGGCAACCGTCCGCTCCTGTCGCCATCAGTCGTTCATTATCGTCATTCTGTTTAAAGTTTGTGTTCTCTGACTGAGAATAATTTAAAAAAAAAAAAAAGAAATTTTTTGTCCTCGTTTCCGAGAGATTGGGTTGGGAAAAAAAACACTTGGAGAGGGTTCATTTTTCACGATTTATTGAAACTGGCAGTAATCGTTCATGACTTTTACAATGACTTAAGTAATATTGGGTGGGTAATCTCTCGGGCGAGACATTCGTATAATTATCATCGAGCTTCGCCCGCCTTCGGCGGGCTCGCTTGATGGTTCAATTATACTTCATGTCTCGCCCTTCGAGATTACAACGGTAGATGTTTAGAGTTGGTTGTAATTTTTTTTTTTTTTTTTTTTTTATGATAGTATAACAGTCTCCGCGAATTTGTTCTCTTGGATTTCAATGGGGAGACGATAGATATCCGCAAATACTCTGGATTTCTGGGACCATCCAGCAACTCTTTTTATTTCATCGACTGTAACCCCTTTTTCTGCCGCTTTTGACATGGACGCGTGACGCGTACTATGGGCCGTAAATTTCTTGTCTATGCCAAGTTCCGCGAGGCTACTTTTTATCCATCTCCCAACTGTATCTTTTGATACTTTGGAGTGTGGCTTATTAAAAGAAATGAGAAGCCTGTCCTCATTGCCTCTCAAATTTTGAGTTCTAGACACATAGTGAAGTAAGGTTTTCGCTATACAAAGGCTCGGTTTACTTTCGAAGAATGGTAATTTTAATAAAGGTTGTACAGCTCCTGCTCTGGATGTTTTAATACGGTCTGAAATTTTTATTTCTAGTTCTTTCGACGTTTTTGTGATATTCCCTATTTTAATAGCTGCAAGGGTTTGAATTCTATGGGCCGTTCCTAAAGCAAGGAGTAATACTAGTTTCTTAGTAAGGATTTTAAGGTTCAGTGATTCGAGAGGATACCAATCCGATATTTTGTCTAGAATTGGGTCTATATCCCACGTTGTATCGTACCGAGGTTTGCTAGGTTTTTTCTTGTATACCCCTTTTAGAAATCTACTGATTAATTTACAATCCGCGATTTTTCCCCCCGAGATGAGTGCAAGGGCCGCTCTCCCAGTGTTTAACGTTCCGTGGCTGGCTCCGTCTTGGAACCTTTTGGTTAAAAAGGTCAGGACTTTGAATACTGATATGTCGAATGGGTTTGATTGCGTCTCTTGGTTGAACTTCCACCATAATTTGTACGTAGAGTCATACTGCTTGATAGTCGAGTTTTCTAATGACGCGATTATGATCTCGGTCGATTCCTCTGGTGTATTTTTATTCGTTAGCGCCTGCCTGATAATTTCGCGGCCGCCAGGGTAAGCTTTTAACCCAGTGGGTGTGGTGTGCGGCTGGAATAAGAAGTTAGTAAGTTATTATTCGGCTCGAAGGTTACCCAGTCTCCTATTATCATCTTTTTGAAGACTGGGAACCAATTTTGGCTAGGCCATAAGGGGACTACGAGGATTCCTTCTGCTTTGTCAGTCTTAATTTTTTGTATTACTCTAGCGATTATTGCGAACGGGGGAAACGCGAAGAAAAACCACTGGCTCCAGTCTATAGTAAATGCGTCTAAAGCAAAAGCTTGTGGGTCCCTATCCCACGAGCAGTAATAGTTGCATTTCGTATTGTTTCTTGATGCGAAAAGATCCATATTAGGGGTTCCAAAAGTACTAGTGACTTTTTTATACGCGTAGTCGGCTAGTTGCCATTCTGTATCGTGATTAGCAAGTCGTGACAAGGAGTCTGCTTCCGTGTTATCTTCGGATGCAATATAGGATGCATGTACCCATAAATCTCGTGTTTCGCACCACTCCCATAAGTCTTTAGCTAGTTTGTGTAGCCCTTCATTTTTAGTTCCCCCCATCTTATTGATATAGGCTAGGGTAGTTGTATCATCGACTCTTAAGAGTATCTCTGCTGAAGTCAGATCTTTCGCGAATACTTTTAGTGCCAGGTGAGCTGCTTTTAATTCTAAGTGGTTAATGTGAAGAGATTTTTCGGCCTGGGACCACTCTCCATGAGCCCCTTCTCCTTTGCAAAACGCGCCCCATCCCGTCAGGCAAGCATCTGAGAAGATTTCTTTCCTAAACTTGAAATTCCTGATTTTCCTGAAGGCCGCAGGTAATTTCTTTTGCCACCAGTTGAGATCATTGATTATGTAGCTTGGAATGATCATGTTTCTATCATAATTTTCTTCGTTATTGCTAAGAGCTTCGACTTTAGCTTTCTCGAGTGATTTGCAGTGTAAAAGGCCATAATCGACTCCAGGACAGCTGGCTACTAACATGCCTATAATTTGGGCAAATGCTCTTATTTTGCACATGTTTTTACCTCTCAGGGACTTCACGTGAGCGGTGAGAGAGTCTTTCTTTTTGGATGGCAGCTCTACTATCATCTTCCCCGAGTCTAATATAAACCCGAGGTATTGGCATCGCGTACTTGGAGATAAATTTGATTTATTTTTGTTCGTTGTGAAGCCTAGCTGTTCGAGCCAATTAATTGTTTCCTGTAAGTTACGGTGGCAATCTTTTTTTTTATTGATGCTAGGCATAAAATGTCATCGAGGTAAATTACCGATACATATCCATCTTGTCTTAGCCTACATATTACTGGTTTCATGAGTTTCGTAAATATGTACGGACTCGTACACAGCCCGAATGGGAGGCATGTGAATTCGAAAGTTTGGTCTTGAAATCGAAATCTGAGATATTTTCTGCTGCTTTTGTGTATGGGTATCGCGAAATAGGCTTCTTTGATATCTATCGACCCCATATACATTCCTTGCTCCAATAACCTGCATGCTGATCTGAGGTCTTCTAATTTAAAATGAGCAGTGTCGATAAAGAAATTTAGTTCTTGCAAATTTAAAATAAATCTTTTCGACCCATCTGCTTTCTCTCTTAAGAAATAACCCGACAGAAATTGATCTGGAGCGTTTGAACATTCTTCGATCGCCCCGATCTCTAGGAGTCTATCGATCTCTTTTTGAATTTCTGAGGATTCTCGAGGCCCCAAGATTTTCTCCTTGGTGAGAAAACGCTCCCGTGGTTTTTCTCTGAATTTAATTGTATAGCCCGTTACGCATTGGAGGATAAAATTGTCTGAAGTAATCAGTTCCCAGTTCTTCAAAGAGTATTTCAGTCTACCCGCGAGTTTAACCTGATCAGGGGTATCATTTAACGTGAGTGTAGTTTGCTGGAGCTTTGCTGATGACGATGACCTTGATTCCGGGTCGAATTCGGTCTGTACTGGCTGGGCTGTTTCGCCGTATTCTTTTGTATGGGCGTTTTTCGTTGGTACTTGGGTCTGTAGCCCGTCGAGGTCGTCGGCCTCCGTTGTCCCGGCGGGCTCTTCCAGTTTCCCCAAGTGTTTGAATTGATTTTCTTTGCGGTCGGGAATTTCAATTCTTGACTCAACTTGTCCATCACTTTTATCTCTTTTATTTTGTCCCCAAGCTTGTCTCCAAATAGGTGAGTATCTATCTCTCTTTTCCCCAACGAGGCCGCTACTTGTTTTGTTAGGCTGGGTAAAATGCAAGCTCTGCGAGCCATAGATTGCGAATGATGTAATTCCGCTTGCATCATTGCTGCCTCCCAGATATTACTCAATATCATTTTCGAGTCCACTTTTTCGTTTTCCAACAGGAGGGACACGGCAGGAGCAAGAGCTGATAGGCTGGACCCGGCCAGTTTTTGCGTCGCGCAGAAATAACTATCTCGCTTTTGTGCCGCCTCGTTTAGCGTAGACGCTATTTCGGGGTTAGGGATCGGAGCTTCCAAGTGACAGGGCCCAGCGCGCGGATACTTTTTTAATAGCTCATCTTTAACTTCTTTCTTCAGACCCGATTTCAACCATGGATTCCATCGATTAGAAATGCTGGAGTGAATTTTCAAACAATTTTCCGTCGCCTCCGGTTCTTTGCCAATTATTTTCATTATGTCCTCGTCTAGGACGAGTGTTGGTTCCCCGACAGTGGAGGCTTCGTTCTGGCTGTTGATTTCTTGTAGGGCTGATGGAATATTTGCAGTCTGTGGCTGATCCTGCGGAGGCTGCTCCTCGGACTGTAGCTCTTGGTTATTATTTATAGCCCTGTCCGCCTGGTTTTCCGAATCGGTTAGATTCTGGTCCATGTTTGGGTCGATGCCGTCTTGTCTATCCTTCCGTGTTTGTTCAGTGTAGACTGAGTCTTCTGAAAGCGATATAAACAACGGCTATTTGAGCATGACTACCATTTGTTTTTCTTTTTTTTTTTTTTTTCCGCAAGCATATGAACCCCACGTCTACGGGTAATCATGGCACATTTCCGTATGGAAGTGTCGGTTCTACATTTATTTATGGTCGTCATCCGTGTTATGGGGTCTCGTGTTGTTGGAAATAATTTTCTTTTCGGTCACGCCGAGAGAGCCGATTGCTCGTCATTTTTTTTTTTTTGTGTCACCTCTCGTGTAACATCCAGTATTTTGCCAATAAGTCATTCTGCCTCTGGTGCAGACTTGACGTAATACTTGAGGATGCGCCTTGTCTCTCGTACAAGATCTCCTCTTTTTTATGTCCGTCAGAGCGAACATTTACCTTGGTCAGTTCCTTCGTCGTGATTCTCGACATTCGGCGCCATGTTTGTTTCGTATCGCAACGGCTGTGGCAAGCATCGTAACACCAATTCTTTCAGATCCTCGATTTCTCTTCGTATCTTTTTGTTTTCCTTGTCCCTGTCTTCGCTGTGAGTCTTCTTCTTATGTTTTCCCATCTCGTTTGTAATAACCCTCTTCTTGATTTTCGTAAAACCGTCTATGAATCGTAGACGGTTTGCTCGTACGTGTATCTTGTGTGACACACAAATAACTAATGACGATAATGAACGACTGATGGCGACAGGAGCGGACGGTTGCCAGGGTGACAGTTAAAAAAAAAAAAAAATCATATTGCTCTAAACGTGTGATTGTAGACCTCAAGTAGCTGTACTACCGTTGTAATCTCGAAGGGCGAGACATGAAGTATAATTGGCAATCTAGTTGTAGGATTTTGTTTGATTCAAAAAGAAAAATCGAGCGAGAATCCGCGCGCTTAAGGCAGTACGAGCGCGCAATCTTGTTTTCTATAGATTTTGTTCAAATTTTAACCAGACATTGTTCATATCATTATGCATGTTTGAGTGAAATTTCAGAACAGTCGAATATTTAGATTGGGAGATAATGGGTTTTAAAATTGCAACTTTTAACACTGCAGGGTCTGCATTGAAATTTAGACAGAATAATTTTCCGTAAAAAAATGCTTGTTCCCTATAATAAGAAGACATACGGCAACACCACAGAACAGTATTGTTCAATATTTCGAGAAAAAAAATAATTATCGTGTTCCTAAAGTTAAGAATGTTGTCATAAAGAAATATTTACATTACAAATATTAATGTTTTATATTGTTTATGTTATCATCATTAACAAATAGAAGTGTTGGTTCATTCATAACTAATTAAAAACTTTATTCGATTAAAAATTACTTCCAAAGAAAAATTTGTTTTGCAGTATTATTTTAAATATGCCGCGCAAACTCACGTCATTGGATACGTGGAACGATGCGGTGTTGTCATATGTCTTTTTATTATACGGGACAAATATTTTTTACGGAAAATTATTCTGACTAAATTTCAATGCAGACTCTGCGGTGTTAAAAGTTGCAATTTTAAAACCCATTATCTCCCAATCTAAATAGTCGACTGTTCTGAAATTTCACTCAAACATGCATAATGATATGAACAATGTCTGGTTGAAATTTGAACAAAATCTATAGAAATCAAGATTGCGTGCTCGTACCACCTTAATAAATAAAAGAAAATCTTGCGATGCATTTTTTCCATGTGTGGGTGGCTTTGAGAAGGCTCCCAGAGGATGAAGCGAAGAGTGAATGTCGCCGTTCCTTGCTCCAGTTTTTTTATCTTCTTTTTTCACCGTCGAGTCTGATATGCGTAATTAATGCAATCCCGGGAGGAGACTCAAACGTGTCTCTGGTCGGCCGTGACAAGATCTCTGTCGGAATATTAGTTTTATTTTATCAGAGAGAGACACAGCGAGAGTTACTTCGTGACGTCTACACTCTATAAATACTGATATATAAGAGCTTCGCATCATGGTAAGTGCCATCATCATGATACGTTAAGTACTGCTTCATCAAACCTCCCGCACATAATCTTTCCTTTAGCGCGAATGGATTTCGCTGGTTTTTTTCTTTCGTTATTTTTCTTTTTCCCCCTTCGCATTTCTGCCTCGTTCAATCTCTATTGCGCTGCGTGCAAAACCCATCCGTTCGCTATTAATAGTTTACGCTGAAACGAGAAGATCTTATCGTCAGAGAGAGAGGGAGGGGGGAGAGAGGGAGGAACAGAAATCCGACACGAACCTTGACATTCCAGGTTGGCAACTTCGTGTTATGTATTGTACCGCTGACGTCGGGCTCTTATTCTCACAATCCCGACGAGACCGCACCACTATAAACTGAATGGACCAAGAGAGGAAGGGAGCGAGAGAGAGAGAGAGAGAGAGGGAGAGGCGAATTGGGACATGTCGCAAAACAGCAGCGAAAAAATAGTGGGTGGACAACGGGCAGACGATTCGTCAGAGACTTTTCAATTCTTCACTATTTTTTTTCGTAAAATCTTCCAACAGCAGCATTTCATCATTTTCATCAAAATGTAGGCAGTTTGGCGTATCTTTTCAATGCAAACCGGACTTTGAGAACTGCAAATTTCCATAAAAACCCCAACTACCAAGTCGTGGCATGAAAGTTTCAATAATTTGAAATACTTTTCTAAATTATTCGGCACCCTTCGATTTTTCACACGGTCACTTATATTCCTCTCGTCTGCTTGCGTACAAATAATTATCAAGTATATCAATCAAACATAACTCCAAAGAATTATAATTGTAAGCCCGAAAAAAACCTAAACAAAATAACGAAGCGGTTTTTTCAGCACACGAATGCACTTTGACGTCAATTATTTTTGCAAATTCCGCAGTAAAAAAAAGGACTTGCCACAAAATCTGCGAATAGATAAGGACGTTGAGGATTTTTCGTGGGGAGAAAAAAAACGAGAATATACTAAGCGAAGTGGGTGATTCGTCTCTCGCTCGCCTTCTCGTCAAACGTTGACGATCCTTGCAGGTGTTTACTCGCGTGCCAGAACGCGAAACTAGGTCGACTTTTTTCAGAGCATCATCGTCGCGAGGAGCAACTCGCTAAGATACGTGTCCGGTGAAGGAGAACGCGAGTGACGAAGAGAGAAGGATGGTAAACGCGTCGAAGAGCGGTTAATTGGTGTTCTATGAATTTGGCCTGGGTTACGAGGAAACGAAAGAGAGTCGGACTCGTCGGGAGTCCGAGAGGCGAGATGGGACCAGGTTCTCTGCGCTTCTTGCGAAGATGCGACGAGCGTTCTCCTCGCGAATCGCGGGGAAGACTGGGGGACTTGGTGGAACTCCTTGCCATTCTCTTGCCCTCTTTCTCTCGCTCCCTCTCTGTCGTACCCTCGGGATCGAGGAATTTTAATTATAAATTAGTTGATTAACTCAATAGGGTTTTTGCGCGTTGCAAGCATATATATATATATATATATATATATATGTATGTATGTATGTATATATATCGAGGACACGATGTCCTCGAAGTGGCGAGACGTGCACGAACACTCGGAGGCTCGCAAGGCTCACAGTTATACGTATCATCGTTCGATCTTACGAGCCTCGCATCTCGTACTACACGCGCAGACGGAGTTTCAGATCCGATAAATTTCTGCTGGAATTTCTTTTCCTTCGCACGATGGACAAACGTCGCAGTCAATGCGCGGCTCCGACGATTACCCATGGTGATAGCCGAGGGCAACAATTGGATGGGTGACCGCTTGATCGAGCATAGGCGTGTGCGCCAACTGCCGAGCGTGAGGCAGTTTTGCCGAGTTTTTTTATGTCAACGCAACTGAAACCCAATCAAATATAGAAGCCTGTATAGACATGGGTTGTTCACAGTTTCTCTGTGCCCTCCACAGGGTCACGCGCAAGACCTTCGGGGGAAAAAAATCAAAATGAAGACGACTAAGCGTCACTACTGAAATTCACGGGATAGGCCACTTGTCGGTTATGATCGTAAATGAGAAAAAAAAAGAGAAAGAACCGACACGACAATGAAGTGTGGGCCAGATCTCGACAAGGTCATTATTCTACCTACGACTACGAGGTACGAGAAGAGGTTGTAACTATATTCGGCAAGTCGCATGTACCACTACGAGAGGCCCCGGTCCCTCTTCCAAGTCGTGACTCTCGACTCTCGTGCCAAGGTCACGACCTCGTCGTTGACTCGTCCACGTGGACATGATCCGTCCGCCAGGCACATAGATATGGGCTCTTTCGTGCTATACGGGTGCCTGGCTCTCTCGCGAGGACTCACGCGATTCACCAACCAGATCGTATGAGTCATAATCCCACGCCCCAACATCGCCGAATTAAACGAGTCTCGCTTCGATCGCGATCGGATGTACGTCTTCGTCGCGAAAACGAAGACGTCGTTAGCCTGCTCGGCCTCAATGCCACCCTCTCTCGCAAGGGCCTCCACTTTCTGGTTCCCTCATTTGCTCGCGTTTGAAAGCATAGCTGCGTAACTCGATCGAGCAGGTGCGAATGGAACGATCGTATCTTTCGTCTGGTTAATTTCTCGTGGACGTGATGTGTATCGAGCGGATTTGCGTTCGAGACTGCTCAGACCGGCGGAGAGAGAGGTTGGAATGGAGAGACGGAAGGTCGAGAGGCATGACAAACTTATCGACACAGCAAACTTCAAAGCTGAACAACAAAATCGTCTTCGTGAAACCTATTTTTCCATGTATGCCCTTGTGGCGATTTATAGTTCCATACTGTTCACTTTTACTTCACTCAAGTCACATCACTTTCTAAGGCCCTCCGCAATTCTCGGTTAAGGGGTTATGCCTTGTGGTAAAAGTAAAAGAATCACTATTTTCAAAGCCAATATATTTGGACAGTAAAAAAACTACAGCGTCAATATTTCTGAAATTTGTAGGGTTTTTTTCTAGATGTAAATTCTTTTCTTCGCAAAAGACTTGGAACATGCGCTATTTTTTGCAGTTTGAGGAAACAATTTTTTTTGCTGTGAGCTGCTTGAATTGGTCACCTTTAATGTTCCGTCGGGGGAGGCTGACCTTTTCTATTAATTTCATAAGTTATGGGGTTTTGAAGTTCTTGTAATAAAATAGGGCATTTTCAAATATCTCGATGCCTATATTGGTGGTCGGAGGTGGGGGGATTTATCGCGGCAGTCACTTCCTCCTCTCCTCTGCCGCCGCGGTTTGGGTTGTTATTAAGACCCCAAAAATTATCAACGTAGTACAATTGTAGTTCATTTAAATATATTTAAAAACTACGTTTCGCGTCTTTAAGGGGGCGTTCCGCCCCCTCCACCCCCGCGAGGGGCTCTGCCCCTGTGGTTGCACCTCCATGACCCCCTGTGTGGCCACATCAGACATTTTCCACATACAACACACAAAAACAGAGGGGGGGAAGGGGGTATTTAGGATGGATTCTTTGATAAATTCCTCCACTCCCCACATCCAATATAGATGTTCCGAAAATGTTCGAAAATACGCTATCTTATAACGTGTTTACGTGAACTTCGAAACCCAATACCTTTTTATAGGAGGGTGACCGCCGCGATTCATTTCCAGCATTGCATTTAGAAAGGCATTTTTTATCAATCGCCCCCCCCCCTATCCCCAATATATGCGTCGAAATATTTAAAAATGCCCTATTTTATCACGTGTTTCCGCGTGATGCCTTCGAAAGCCCATAACTTATAGAATTAATGGAAAGTGTCAGCCTCCTCCCACGGATTATCACTCAATATAATGGAATAAACAAGTTCACGGTAAAAAAAAATGTCCCGTCGTTTTATCGGAGAAGTCCTCAATCTGCATAATTACTGCGTAATTACGGTTGTAAATCGATTATAATTCGATATTTTTAACACAGAAAAAATCACAGAAGGAGTGTTCTTCAGATGATACTTTTTCAAATACTTCATTTTTGTAGAAATTTATTATCACGATTTTCTATTTTTAAAATCCCAAAATGTGGTGTTTTCGACTGTTAGTACTAGGCATAACCTGTTAACCCTTCGTCGGCTACCTCCGCCGGCTACCTGTGTCAATACCATAGTCAAGTATGACGATATCGTCATAGGTAGCCGACGGAGGGTTAACCGAGAGAAACGCAGTTTAAGGGCGACTGCATCGATCAGAACCACGTTTAGCCTACTAAACTTGGGTTAATTCGAGTTGTGGAACCTGGCCTAAGAAACCACCTGCAAAACCGCCCCGCGACACGCCTTTCTTTGAAGGGTGGTGTCCTCCCGTCAAACCGTTTTTTCGCATATATAAAAAATACGTGTCTAATAGTTTATAATGCTTTATCGCATATATGAGTTTCAACAAAATAAAAGGCGCACATTTAAGTGATGTTCCTAGTCAGTTCCAGCAAGTCGACGCTGGACCATCTATCCAATTATAGGCTCAAGTCAACGTTGCTTAGGAGATCGCCGGAGCCGCATACCGAACACACGTTCACCACGGTCGGTCGAAATCGCAATGTAAAATTACGGGCAAAGTGTGGCCCTTCGTTTTTGCCAGTCTGTTTCACGTACTCGAGTCTGCATGACGAAACATACATTACAATGAGGGTTGTTCTTTACCCCTTGCTGCCCTTGTGACACGACAGTCGTGATTCTCGCCATCGAGTCCACTATTCTCGGATACTTTTGTAACGTTTGAGAAGATATTTCTTCGATATTAAATGGAATATTCCTCCACTCTTCTTGGGGGAAACGAAGAGAGGAGGGAGGGAGAGGCCATAATGCGGAGAAGCCGCTGCGAAGCGAGCAAAAACGTTCGCATCGCGGACATTCGTGACGACGAACGTGGGCACGACGACTCTATGGGTCTCTTCAGGAAACCTTCTTCAATTCTTCTTCACCTTTCTTCCCGCGGCCTCGAGATCGCAAAAGTATGTACGTCTCTCATAGCTTCCGCTTGCGCCCTTCCTACTGTCACCAATGGCAATGACGTACAATCTCAACATTGCGGCGAAAACTTTTCGACGAGACAAATCAAGTCCGTACGGCTTTTGCAAGTACATTGTAACCTTGCCCGAAGCATTTTATTCAAACGACTCTTATTTCATTAACCACATTACAAAGCTGAGGAGCGTTCATCGTTAAAGGTGCGATACCTAGAATGGCGAATGAAGGAAGGCTGAGAAACTGACCATTCCTGCGGACACTTAGGTCCCTCGCGAGGGAGGTCAAAAGTTGCACGGATTATAAAATGCAACGGACGTGTACACGTGTATGCGTCCACGTGCACTCAAAGTGCATCAACGTGTCCTTTTCGGTCTTGATCGTCGCTGTTTTCACGTCGCGAGGGGGAAAAGGGTTTCGTCGTCAGAGCTTCCGCGCTCCGCATACCAAGATCGGCGGAGGAAGAAGAGACGAGAAGTCTGCCGGCGTTTCTCTATCCTGTTGCAAAAAGTGCAGGACTGTGACCTGCACACTGAAGACCCGAGAAAGGACCGTGTCCTTTGTTTCTTTTCTCCCTTCTCCTCCACCTTTCTCTCTCTCTCGCTATCTCTCCCCCCCCCTCTCTCTCTGGTTCTCGATCGTCAGCACTTCAATGATTTTTTGCTGGGCTTGAAGCCTCTTCTCTCACTTGTACATCCAGGCACGCCGTAGAGAACCGCATTGAGAGGAGACCAACGAAAACCCGTCAACCATAACACGGCGAGCCGTAGTAGAATTCAAAATATGCAACCCCTAAAGAACTTTCTCGTCCCCCGCAGTAATCATCCCCCTTTCTCGTCTCTATTACATATGCATGCTGTATATGTACACATACAAACATTTGGGTGCCCGCAAAGCGACCTGCCCGATGTCCGATTAATTTCGATAGAGATCAAAGTAAGCCGATCTCGAACGCTGAGATAGCAGTGCAAACGGAATAACGTCCGTTTCGACGTAGTGAATTAAAAGTTACTTTGCTGTTTTACGAGTTTTGCATGTCGAAGTTGAAGCTTATTCGGACAACATGGTGGTCGAATCTTCAGTTGGGCTAAATGAGGGCTAGAGAATTCACATTCCAATGTTACAAAGCCATAGAAGATACAATGAGTAAAAGAAAAAGTAACCAATGTCTTGAATCCTAAAGCTTTAAAATCCAATGTTCTATGCTCATTTTTATTTGCGATGTGGTCTTTTTTCTGACTTCGTTACCTAACTTGGTCACCAGTCGGATGACCGCGAGTCAATAAGGTCTTTCAAGAACCCGAAAGTAAGGAACCATCGATTCCAACAATGTTCCGAACGATTGTCAAGAATTTCCGAGTCACCGTGCATCTTTGAATTGATCAAGGTGAAACATCTTTGAGGACCAGCGGATATTTATCGCACGCTGCCTATACTCCTAAGAAAACACAGGCCGGTTTCGTCAGTACGCGACTCGTATCGGACATAAAGAGAATCGGCGTTGCTCTATCTCCCAAAAAAAAAAAATCCGACGATCCCCCGCGGAGTAAAATTATGACCGTCTCTTATTAAAAATTCACGAGTACAACTGGAATGCGGGAATAATTACGAGAAAGAGAGGAAAAATTGTGAGAAGAGATGACGGTGTGTATATAGAAGAGAGAATGCTTCGAAATATCACTTTGATACCTTGGTGGCGTCGGTGAGATTGGTCCGTAAGATAAAGCGAAAAAGTCCGGTTTCTCTTTCTCCCTCTCACTTTCTGCTTCTTTGTCACGCACCCTCCGGGTAAGCTTCACGGCCGGGGTAACCTCTCTCTCTCTCTCTCTCTCTCTCTCTCTCTCTCTCTCTCTCTCTCTCTCTCTCTCTCTCTCTCTCTCTCTCTGTCTCTTCTCTTGGGACTTTTCTTTCTGTACGAAAAAGACGACGAAACGACGACGAGTCGGTTCGTCTTCTTATCACTAAGTGAAATGCCGTGTCCGTTATCTTTCGCCTCTTGCTGCGAGAGAGGACTCTCCCTCTCACTCCCCCCTCTCTCTTTCTTTTCCTCGCTCTCTTACTGTTCCTCCGCTCTATCATTTCTTCCTCATTCTCGGCCAGGACTTGTTTGTCGCTTTTAAAGGGTGAGGGACACAGAGTTTGTCTCTCACCGTACCGTAGCGTATCTCACAGTATAGCGGAACTTGGACCACGTATCGCTATTAACAAACATATCGCGGACTCCTCAGCTAAATGTTTCTCGACGCATGTCCGTAAACTTCGAGGGATCCTTTCGGCTCAAGAATTAGATGTGTTTGTGTGTAAAGCTGCTCGTGCACTGTTTTGTTCAAGAATGGTTGCGCGAAAATTCCTCGCCATCGAAATCTTAGGTTATTAATAAAGCGCTATCTAACGTAATTAGAGGCAAAGGTCCCTTCTCCATGCTGCTAAAACCTAAAGGTTGTTCTTTGCAACGCGAATCTCTTTTCTCCTGACCCCAGAAAATTTACTTTTGATATCTGAATAGCTCTCCGTAAACAACAAAGATGATAAGATTCGAAATACACTCGAACAATGGACCATACAAATCAGAGCACTCGTTTCAGGTATCAGCTTAGTGCATGGAGCACCAAGGTAAACGTTGCGAACTTGAGAATGATAAGAGAGTTCCGAAGCTCCGTTATGAGTCAGAGCGAATTTACCCATTAAACATTAATCAGTTTGACTCACCAAGGCGAAGTAACACCCGGTTGTTATTTTAATACAGTGAACTTTGTTGCAATCAAAATAATCCATGGTCACATGAAAATGGCGGTAAATTAACTGCTACACAGTCGTATAACACTTACGGTCATGTATTAGTTAAGACAACGGTATTCTCAGAGCATCGTTAACGACCAAATGGCAAGTACGATTTTACGCGGAGAGAGGGAGAGAGAGAGAGAACGCGAGAATAAAACTGTCGGGAGGTACGACCGAAAGATGCGATAGGAAAAGGTAGAGAGGAGAAGAGGGATTGTGCTGGTTACCGCAGGTATCTCCTGGTAAACACTCCGACAATTACATAACGAGTGACATCTGCTACTCCAATCATATCACGACATGTCCTCGCCCCGGAAGAGGGCTTTTAAAAGCCCCCTACACCTATATCTATACATGAACGGATGGCTTTTCTCCGTGTAGTTATGAGTGTAATGTCCGCATACACGTTGGTACCCAGCGCGAAAAGATTTCAAGGACTCCGTAGGAGTGAGGAAGACCGAGACAGAGTAAGATTGTGCAGAGTTCCGTGCTATGCACTAACACGAGACCTCACGGTTATATTACCTCAAACTCGTACATGCTATACGTATTAATTGACAACGAATGGAGCAGAGCCGCATTCACTAGTAACTGCACGGAAACGACAGTGGAACGAAAGGCGAACGCCAGAGATGGATAAAACGTGAGTCCTTTCATTGGAGTCAGTATCAAAAAGCTTCGGTTATCGAGCCTGGAATCTTCTGCAATAGCACACGAGGTCAAAATACATCACTCTGAACTCTCCGTCAAACTTGCTTGTAAAATTAAACGACCGCGAATCTGCAGGCCATGCGATCCCAAACCACAAACATTCGCATAGCAATCATCTTTAAAAAATGGAGTGCTTTAAAAGAATCTTCATCATAGCCGCGTGCAAAGATTTTACGTGCTTCTCTTTCCGGTACAATCTCTGAGCTTGAATCATCAGACGCATATTCCCGACTACCGAGTTTACGTGATAAAGATATGATTTTCGCCCATAAGTTCATTCCGCGTGGATCAAAGTACCCCGCGCTTTAATGCAATGTGCTGGAGAGGAACGGATATCCTTATGGTGAGCAACAACGATGAGGTCTCTTCTATATGGGTACAGTGCTCTCAACCCATTTATATATCATACGCAAGTACGTTCGAAGACGCATTTCTACACAACCTAATTTGTCGTCGGACGACGGTTAATTGGTGATAAAAGCCGTGGAAGGCTGGCCAGCAGAGTGAAGGAGAGACAGCATCTTGAAGAAATGCTCAACCGCACTAGGGATATATGCACCGGTTACTTGGGGTCCTTTACCTATATGTATCGCTCATCGAGTGTCCTCTATGACGGGTAAATTGTATATCTGTATCAAAGAAGATCCGAGGCTTCGAATACGCGTAAAGGCATACACATATCTACTAGGATCGTAGTGTATGTATGCTCAAGTTATTGTAAATAGATTTCTCGGAGTCAAAGAGGCGTATCCCAGATTTATTCCATGTTAAATGGCCTAGGATACATTCTTCCGACCGTCAATAGTCGTACTGTTGAACTGGTAGGCTAGGTGGGAACGCGATCCAAGTGAATCAATGCCTCAGGTTACGGAAAGTGCGTTCTTTTGTTTTCTAGCAATCGACGTACACGATTGGTGATCGCTCGCCCGCAATTTCTCGTGTCTCTCGTAATCCTGAAGATGACCAGTGATGTTTCTCTCTCTCTCTCTCTTTCTTCACGACTGAGCAGCATCCCTCGCCCACCTTTGCCGAGCTTCTTCATTTTCTTTCACTCTCGATCTGACCATTCGAGCATTTTGCTTCTAGCATATACATTCGTGTGTGTGTGTGTGTGTGTGTGTGTGTGTGTTCGCGCGCGTGTGTGTGTGTGTGTGTGCGCGCGCGTGCGTGTGTGCGTGTGTGGATGAAGTCTTGTGTGTAACGTCGACAGTGCCGACAACCGATTCTTTATTCCGATCGAAGACGATCCCCTGTCATATTTCTTGCCCGTTCTCAGCCTCGACGATGCAATTTAGAACTCTATAAAACGCCTGGTGAACGATCTCTCTCCCCCTTTCTCCGATCCTCGCCCGTTGTCTTCCTCTTCAGGACATGTCGCACTTGGATATTCCGCCTGCTGCGCGCACCGCAAGAATACTTATATAGGAGTAGAAGCTGTCGCAGAACTCATTGCTCAGGTCCCGCTCTCTTTGCGGCTCATCCCCACACGGTTGATGCCACTATAAACGGCAACTTTCGACTATATATGTATGCGGTGAACGCAGCAAACGTAATAACATGTTTCTGCAAAGGCGCGCGCGCGCGCGCGCGCGTGTGTGTGTGTGTGTGTGTGTGTGCGCCGGCGTGCATGTGTGGATACATACATATACATCTAAGGATATCCTATGGGAAAATGAAGTGAGTGACGAGATTTTCAAGTATTACGAGACCTTTCATCAAGTATTTTCAAGGCATTTGGTCCCCACTACTGTCCAGTAGTAATAAATGAAGATGGCACGTTAGGGACAACGAATTATATGAATGCTGATCTTAATTCATTCGTGCTGTGCAGTTATCTATACACGCAAACACATACAGGCGAGCGCACACGTGCGCGCGTGTGTGTGTATTGAGAATCAGATATCTCTCCTATGGTATGCGAGATGTTGTCGAGAAACTAGATGAATCGACCTTTACGTAGAGCAGAAGAGAGTAATGTAACTGTTTGGCTGACATTTGTGGCAACAGACGATTACCGTAATTAGTCATAGGCAATTAATTGGAATCGCAGGTCATTTGTTATATGTGTTTTGTCGCTAAAGCTTACGGGAATACATCCGACTACTGATATAAACATGTTCGTAGCGCTGTTTATGAACTGCGCTTCATATAATCTGTATTTTCCTTACGCCGATGACCTGTGTATTTGGTGAACGCCTACACTCGATACGTGCTTCGCCGATGACGGGCTTATGACGAACTCGAAGTTGCGAACGAATTATACTGATTTCTCATACTTCTGAGACATGGTGAGGTTTCTTCCTGCCATTAAGCAGGAAGTGGAAGGTTTAAGCCATCATTGGTTAACCCGGATTTTTCTTCTCTTCGTCTCAATCCACAATTCCATTCTGTAATTCCATTTTTTTCTTTCAGAATCACGTTGCGAATGTTTCTGCGCGCCATAACTATTATGGTCACTCCACAATAAACACGATCCTGTGAAGTTAATTAAGCAAGATTTTCCAATCAAGATTCAATCGGTCTCGGTGTAAATGTAAATCACCAGGCTCGCAATACCGCCATATCCAGATGGGAGTTAGTAATTGCAGCTTTAGTATTCTTCCGACGCAGGCCCCTGTTTCACGAAACGCGTTTAGCCAGTTGTGCCGGCAAAGCCTCAGACGCTTGTCGACTTAATTAACAATTGACACAGTCTACGATCTGAACTTGTGCCACGGATGTCACATTGGCAGGTTACGCTTTTTGAATTGTAAAAGGCATACGATACATTCATTGTAAATATAGCAATCAGGTCATCGTGCAGGTAGAAGAGTAAGGAGCTGACACATCTATTACCCTAGGAAGATCCGGGAAAGTGACATACTGCAGATAGTTTTACGGGAGGAAAAATCAAAGCGGAAATACACGTCCAATCATTCCACGTTATGCAAATTCGAATTATTCTCACAGCGACAGAACAAGAGGGGCATCGGTGGATACGAAGAGCAAGAAGTGTAAGGTTTATACGGTGTACGCTGTTGGAGACAAAGTCACAGCAGACTATTCTCGTGATTCCCCTCCATCTCCGTCGCCGTTCAATCCTCATGGTCCCTCTTCTCCTGTTAGACAATTACCCACTCCAATCTCCTTATGTCGCCCTCGTCATTCGCTCAAATGAAATTTTCCGCAACATTGCAACCGAATGCGATTAAAGCACGAGAGAACGGACGATACCGTGCTACATTGCACTGTAGCACGGTATCATCTGCTTCACATAGCGCACCCCGAGGCTCTTTTTTCACTTCCGAATCTCTCTTTCGCAACAGCAATGGGTGGTAATATCCATATACGAATTTATACCATGGTTGGTAGGTACAATATTCGCTGATGGAAGCCGCGCTCCCAACCAGCTACGCTGTATGTCGCGCTCTCGAGTGGATCTGTTCGTTGAAATCAAATTGTATAACTTACGTATTCAGGACCGTTTGACTTTGGGAGGGGGCTGCCGGGAAACAAGCCAGGCGAATATGGCTGTCAAAGCTACGGCTGTTTTCAACCGAATATATGCGTCTACAAGTGGTTGATTAGATTGAAGTGAAAACATTGAGGATTGTCTCGTTAATACCCGGCTATAGTCTTTATACTCTGCATTCTCCCTTTTGAAGCATGGTCGAGCATGGTTGCCATTTCTGGTTAATTCCATCAATGTCGAGAAAGGAAGAGGAAGCTCACTTGCATAACTGCAACTCAACCGACCCTCTCATATGTGTATGTCGTATTTGCCCCCCTAACTACGGAACTGACTCACTTTTACGAAAATTCATAAATATCACGAAAGGACTTGTACCTCAATCTTTTTTAACCGTTTCATTCGGAAATTCAAGTTACAGGGCGAAGCTAAGTAAAGAACAGATCAAGGGAGCGCAGGCAGGTGTGATCAGATGTTCCAGATCAACTAGTAGGAAAGAAGAAGCGTCGTAAAGGTTGGCTTCACCGGTGGCATTGTGTTGCGAGGGAGGAAACCCGCAGCATCCTCATTGCACGGGAAGAAACAACGATGGTTATCGTGTATCACCTGCCGCAGCTAATGCTGGAAAAAGGGAAGCCTCGAGACGACTGGAATATGTGCGTGAGGCCATCAAGCCACCATAAAACACTCGGGCACCCTACGCTCTCACTCCGATCGCGCTCTACCAATACACTCGGACGTTTTCCTGCAGGGGTGCGAAGGAGAATCATGAAGTGGGGTGGTCGCGCGAGTGTCACCGCAGGTGTGAACGTTCTCATCATAAATAGTGCTTTAGCTGCCCGTCTGGCCCTGTATCGTTTCACCAACATGCTGGGAGCCCTGCAAACCTAGCGTACCGTTTTATCTATCGTCAATACAGTAATATGCACGGCCAAGCCGTTAACCGCCAACGTACTGCCCGCTAGGACCTAATTGAGGCGTGGCTTTTGCGGTCTAACACCTTATTTCTGCGTTCTAGACGGCAAGAACATCGACCCAGGTCTCCTGCTATCACTATACAATGTATAATCCTCACGGGCCTTACCTTCTCGCCGATCGGGTATTGCCGCAAATATAAGTTCTCTCCGATAAGCTGGCCAATTTTTACGAGTTTCTTAGCGCAATGGTGAATATATGAGAGAACAAGAAAAAAAAACAAGTAGTTGAAAGAGCGAAAAAAGAGGTGTCGTTTGTAATGATACATGTGCGTGCGTTTCCACGCTTTTCACATCTTCGTATGGGAGAATCAAGGGTGTTAAAAGGTAGGTTGGTTCCGGCCAGCCCCCTGCCGTTAACCATTTCGATCACTCTATGGCTAGCACCGCTACTACCGCTCACACATATATAAATGTATGTATATATTCTATATATATATATGTGTGTGTGTGTGTGTGTGTCTTCCATCGGTTCCCTTCAGATACGTATATAATCGAGGCTGCGCGAGCGTACTCCTCTTCGTTTTATCCTTAATTTATAGCGTGTCTGAGCAGTGGCTCTTTCTCGCGCTGTCTTAACTGTTGGTTGGCATGAACCAGAAGAGGCGGTCCGGATAATGGTACGCCAAGAGTTTTCTCGATGTTCCTTTCCCACTGGCGAACACGGAATGAACCGATAACCGACGACCGTTTCTCCGCGTGTTAAGCGTGTGTTCAGGTACTAGTCCGGCAGCCCGATCCTCTCGGCAATGCCGGCAAACCCGTACGTATACCCTCGTACTCGTAACGGTACACGTTCGCGAGGGAAAGGATTGGAGAAACGCTCGTGTGAGAGGCGAGACAGATGGAGAATAAGGAAGAGTAAGAGAGAGAGAGAGAGAGAGAGAGAGAGAGAGAGAGAGAGAATGCCGTGTTCCGAGGACGAAATTATTATTCTCTCGAGCAACTCCAATGGCGCTGCTCCGCAAGATGAATACACGACAATCTTCTACCAATGGTATGGCGGTAGTTTGTACGCAGGCTATCGTCGAGTTGAGATGACCTCCCTCAACGATCTTGAAGTAGGAATGTCTTCTAGCGAGCCTCAATTACGATGTCTACCTCGGATATGAGGAATATGCCCAAGGCCTGGATCACGGCACATCGTCCATGCATTCTTGTGAAACAAGTGTCCAAGCAGAAACTTCCGTACTCGTAATAAAAGGAACACTGGATCGTTCGACCGATTTCGATGGTAGAGCAGCGGCAAATGCATTATTAGCTCGACGAGAATCAAGGTGCGCCACGCCACTCAGAGCGGAAGCATCAGCTCGTTTTTATCTCCCGCTTCGTGCACAGTAGTCATAGGACCCATCCGTATGAAAAGGCGCGCGGGCCAGTGAGTGGTTGAAGAACTCAATACTTTTATCCGCATCTCTTTTCCCTCAACTGCGTCTGTGTATACTGTGGCGAAGGAAGTCCAGTCGTCAGACGGCTGGCACTTGTCGCCTGGCCGGTCGGGTTAGGCTAACAAGGATTCGGTCCATGGGCAACGATATACAGGCTCGCATATACGCACAGTCTATTCGTGTTCTCTCCTTTGCTACCACGTCCTGTACCTTATTTGCTCCATGTTGTTTGCCAAGGTGCGGCACACTCGAGGAAATTTGATGTTGACGCTGCTGGTCTTCCAAATGTTTCTCGCCGTTCCTCGTCACTTCGCACTGCGATGATGAGCACTTGTCTTATTGGCTCTTCAAGATTCCGGCTACCGGTTTACACGGTTTATTATCATACGCGTACACGTACCACCTGGCGAACGTACGCAAGCAAACGAGGCATCATCGGAAATCGATGCTACTATGGGAAATTCAACGGATCTTTGCTAGCAGTCGCTTACGATAAAAACTTCGAACCACCTCTTCACTCGACGAATCTCATTTTTCGTTCGTATAATCACAATAACATCGCGCCGCACGCTTTTCCCTTCGTGTCACGAATTCCGGGCGTCGGAAATTCAACGGCTACCTATTATAACGGGTACACGTGTATCTCTCGTGTACGTTATACATATTTGGGCGCGCGTGCGAGCACGCGAGGTCTATCGCTGTTCGGACAGCAAGACGTGTCCGAAAGAGAAATAGAGAAAGTGAGAGTGGTGACCCGAGGAGTGTTACAGAGTGACAAAGCGAGAGAGAGAGAGAGAGAGAGAGAGAGAGACTGGGCAAGACAGATAGCGGGAGAAGTAAGAGTATAGCTAACAGGACAAACACACGGAGAACAGCCAGTTACCCGATCAAATATTTGTGGCCCGGCCTCGATCTTCGCCCCCGCGCGCCAACGTTATCTCCGACACGCACTAGACATTTAACAGCAGGTTAATTCACGCTCGCGCACTTCGTGCCATGGACCCTCTTCAAATTTAGTGAAGAGAGAAAGAAATAAAAATAGTTTCTTTTTACTCGTGGTGGTTTGGATCGTTCGCGCATAGCGTTTAATCGCCCTCGCCACGTTCCCATTAATGAAAGCGTTCTTTCATAAGCAAGGGAAGCACATGGGAGCAGCTACGGTTGTACGCATCAAATATCCAACAACGAGGAGAGAGAGACAGAATGCAACAAAACAAATAAAACAGAGGACAGTACAATAAAACTCGTACAAATGCGTCTCAACCCGATATCTCTACCGACCATTTCCTCTCTCGCTCTCGTTTTTCTCGCGTTGGTTAGGCGAGCCCAGCTTTATTGTCGTACTACCTGTGAATGATTGCGCCGTGAATACACGCGCTCATACACCTCCGGAAGTGGACTATAACGAAGCTCTGGAAGAGGCTACATCGGCTTTGCACCCAAACACACATCTTCTTCACCCGGAGCGTAGGGTGATATAATTTTTCACACAACGGGGGAAATGTGCCCGAAACGTGTGTGCGACCCCCGATAACGCCTAATCTAACCTTTGGCACTGTTTGCACGAGCAGGCTTGAAGAAGAAAAAAATCCCACACTACGAGAACGGAAGTGTGCGTTATAATCCTAGATGTGTGTGTATGTTTTTTTTTCTTTCAAAGCCCTCCTTACGACTATCCGCACTTTCCGGGCTTCCAGTGGAACAATTTGGATAGAATGAATTCGTTGTTCTCCTCAATGGATATACGACGCTTCGCTCAACAGTCAAACTGATTCTCGATGTATATGCGAACATGAGTGGTAAGGAGCGAGCGTGAGAAAGCTCCGAGAACGTGGAAAAAATCTTCAAGCGTGGTCCATGATGTATTGTATATATGCTTGTGTATGTAATCGTAAATAGGACAGCAGAACAAAGTAAGTCGGGGCTCAGTCGTCCAAGGGGACACACGTCCAAGGGGCCGGGGGAGGGGAAAGGAAAAAAGATAAATCGTCGTTATTAGCGAGAGATTACGATGAGATTCGCGGCTCTGTGCACGGATTTTAGGATCTCCCTTTCCCTCCTTTTTCTCCCCGCAAATACAAAATCTATAGATCCATTGGCCCAATGGCCAGCAAAAGCTCTCTTTGTCTTTTTCTCTCTCTCTCTCTCTCTCTCTCTCTCTCTCTCTCTCTCTCTCTCTCTCTCTCTCTCTCTCTCTCTCTCTCTCTCTCTCTAGCACTGTTGTCCATTATACATATAATATATACATTTATATGGGGTGGATCTCTTTCTCTTTTTCTCTCTCTCTCACACTGTGTGTGTGTGTGCGAAGGGTGGGCCCGAGGGAATGTAAGAAGATTCCGACGCGTGCACATTGTTAGGGGGATCAGATTAGCCTCGCGGATCTCGGGAGCCTGATGTATGTGGCTCTTAGTGTCATTCCGTGGTATATTAGAGCCTGCAAATATACAATATATACACACCTTTTCACGCCTCTATCCGGACGCAATGATTTTCCCTCAACGAATCAGTAACGTGTCCAAATTTTTCACGTGAACATGTAAATCACCACTACGGAACGAGAACTTATCGTTTTTCATAAACGGGTGCTTTCGTTTTTTCGGGAGCCAATATCTGAAGCCCACCTTCATTGTTTCAATGCTTTTGCGCACGAATAATATTGGCCTTGCCTCAGCGGGGCGTTCCTTTGCTACATAACAAGTATTAAGACGCTGATAATGCCATTGTTCTTGGATTAAGATCGATACGGAGCTAAGTAACTGCAAAGTAACCACCGTCAGTCACCTTAAATACACACACATACGTAGTATATACATGTATACTGTAACTCGGAGTTCCCTGCGAACCGCACTTTAATTCCTCCCTTCTCGCGACCTCACGCAATCCCAACGCCGAGCGTTAAGCCGCGTTCGCAGATTGTGAGCGCGGCTCAGCCACCTCACGATCGCCTTTATCCTGCAATGATGAAGAAAAAGAGACGAGAAAGAAGCGAAGAAAAAAGTGCTCCACCTCCTTTCTTACCATCTTCCGTCCCTTACTTTTGTGAATATATTCCAGTAAAAGAGACGAAAACCCAGCACTTTTCAGCGTAGAATATGAATTTTTGACTGACGGTAAATGGTTCCATACTGAAGGTAACCCCAACGAAATGTTGCTCCCCAAATCGCCCCAACCCTAAGAAATAATGATTGAAAACTTATAAATCACCGTATCTTGATAATTAATAGCCTGATGAAAAAAGGTTTCAAACAAAAGTTGTTTGGAATAATAAAAGTCGTATAAAGATATCTGACGTCACACCCCCTATCTTTGAAAACAGCGGCACAAAAACGATTCGAAAATTAGGGGTTGATGCGTGTGCGAGCGGAGTAGACATATCGATGCGTCCTTGTTTGGGTCAGTGGTGCTCTCGTGTTTTCAAAGTCGGTGGACATGATATCTGGAGAACCACTTGATGGATTGTTTCCACATTTATAGGAGATACGGTGAAAACATTTGAAGGTCGTTGACGACCTCACTTACTTAAAATCGAGCTTCATTTTTTAATGGTTACGTAAAAATGACGACTTTAAAAAAATATAAGTTGTATGCTCACGATTCAAATCGTCGCCACACTGTTAAAAATAAATATTTGAAAAATCGACGATCGTAAACGACTCGCATTTATTGTTAAAATGAATAACCAGTTTGGTTTTTAGATTTTAGATTGACCGTTTAAGCTGGAAAGAGGCCACCGCCAAACGTCGCGAAAATAATGTCTTCATCGGTCAGTGGCCATGTTTTTGTTTGGGTTCGGTGTATTTTATGTTAAGTTTTTTAAAAGGCTCTCAATATTACCCTTTGTGTTAAAACAAATGCGATTCTTTTTCACCAATCGTTCCCCAAAAAGATCGGAAATCGGCCATTTTTTCCAGCCCTCTATGTAGATGTAGCTCCTTAATCATTATTTGACGCAGTTTTTGTGTTTTTTGTTCTGGAGATAGGATTATAAGTATGTATTACACTATGTAGAAAACAACATAGGTACCAACGTTGGTAGATAATCCATTTACACGGTTAACACAATATGTTCCTAAAAACCATTATCGACGGATACATGAACCAAATTCCCGACACACACGTGAGAGAGGCCAAAACTGGAATGAAATAATATTGAAATTTTGAAATATTGCAAAGTTTTTTCGGTTCTTGTGCTCATCGAACTTTTTAATGTATTAATGTAAGTTTGTGAAGTTCCTGCACTCAGAAAACGTTTGGTAATACCAACTATGTATATTTAGTTGAAGCAATTTTGCTTCAAGCAATCTAGTTTTACTCGCTTGAAATATAATTCAATTCAAGTGACATAGCCAGTTTAGTTGAAACAACTAAATTATCATGTCAAAATAACAATATCTCCCTGGCCATATAATGGGCTAGATTAACTACATCGGAATTCATACAAGTAATCCGCGTTTTAGTTGAACCTTATATTTGGTCGTTATATTGGCCAATAAACTACATTTTCGAACTGAATTAATTATTACGCATGAAGCGAATGATAGTTGGTTCTACAATTGAATAAGTTTATTGAAACAAATGATTTAATTAAAGTTACTTCGAGGTAAGACCGTGTTTTCTTTTTTCTACGATGTGCATATTTTTCAGCTATTGATTGCTATTGCTATTGCTACTTGAGTTCTTGTGGATGCAATTGATCACTTTTTTCCCGGCACGATTTCTAGATAACGACTTTATTTGGCAAATCCGACCACGGGCGTGCTCTGTTCGATCGCTGTGAGCGATTAGTTAGTGGAAATCGTGAATCAGTGTAGTTTCAGATGCAGCACGAACAACGCTACGATCGCCCTTTCGACTTCCGGCTGTTCACGTCTTCTCTTCTGGCTGTTGACGTGCATCTCCCCTGTGAGCGTGTAGAAAACTACAATAGTCATTGTGATAAGTTTTGTGAGACGATTTACATCGAAAATATAAAAATGTGCGTAGTAGAAGACATCTTGATAGATTGGGGACTTCAATCGCTTGTTGCTACATTTCGAGGGAAGTGTACGATCGCCATTTCTTTTTGTCCGCTATTTATGTCACGCTGCGTGCTATCCTTCGAGAAAAATATTGTACGGCGTCTCTCGGGTGTTGATAGTAAATTTAGTGGAAGCCAGTGAGTTTCATTTAACGTTGCGTGTTCACCAAGTGCATAAACTTTGAAGGATTGCTAAGGGAATCGTGATTGAGATGTTTTGCGGGCACGAGCCATTGTTCTCCCGTAATTTCAGATATCGATTAAATTCGGTAAATCCAACCACGCGGACACTCGGTTTAAGCCCCTTATGTAGTGACTGGAATACGCACTGCAATTCATTAAATGCGCATATGTTTCATTCTACTATATATGTTTTTCGTTAAACTATATATTTTGAAAATGCTTTTAAGGGAGAGATTACCGACCCAACCATTCAGTATGTTAAAATAAAATTTGGTTTCAGGACACCGGAATTAGAATTGAAAGTACTCCCCAGGTAGGAATTGACGATAAAAAAAGGGCTCGCCAAGCTCTGAAACAAGGCTCACATTTTTCAATTCAGGCTGAGCACCAGCCTGATTTCAGGCCTAGCCGAACCTCTGAATGATAACGTGGTTTCAGGCTCTTGCACACAGGCTTGAACAAGGGTTGGTAGAAAAGCCTGTACTAAGCCTGAAACGACGAAACAACAAGGCTTGAAACGAGCCTCGTTTAAGGCCTTAAACAAGGCCTTAAACAAGGCTTGTTGTTTCGTCGTTGCAGGCTTAGTACAGTCTTTTCTACCAACCCTTGTTTAAGCCTATGTGCAAGAGCCTGAAACCGCGTTATCATTCAGGGGTTTAGCTAGGCCTGAAATCAGGCTGGTTCTCAGCCTGAATTAAAAAATGTGAGCCTTGTTTTAGAGCTTGGCGAGCCCTTTGTTGATCGTCAATTCCTACCTGGGGCAGGCTTATCCCAAACTCTTCTCGAGGCTATATGAGGCCTGTTTTTTAGTTTTCTATATTCTACAATGGGGTACATTTAATAAATTTGTAATTAATGTGATCTATTCCATTTTTTAATTTTATTTTATCTATACATTTTATCATCTATATATTTTATCAACTCGAAACGATCACATACTTGTCAATGTTTCACATTAAAGAAGTTTGTAACTAGTGCTGCATGATCTTGCTGTGCGTTCATAACATTGTATGCATAATTAATTCCAATTTCATGATTTTTTCATTTTATATCTAATTTTTCGTATTCAATTCAATTCAAATCGTAAAAATATCTAAACAAAAAAGATCGTACATTCGAGTGAAAAATTTCGATTGTTATCGCATCAAACTGACTCTCTTTTTCTCGGTTCAAATCAATACTTTGTCGAAAATATTTCACATTCAATAAGAGCGTCACTATAGTGCAACACAACTTCGCTTTGTGTGCATAACACTGTAATATTTATTTCATGGCTGTTTCGTTTCTTACTTAATTCATGAAAATGTCTAAACGAAAAAAGTTCATTTTTTCGGGTGGAAGAATGTCGATGTTTATTGCGTCAAATTGATCTAGAAAATTAAGATAGCGGATGAAGTAAAATGTCAGTAGTGTAATTTTTTTTGCAGATACACAATTTCAACATATTCTCGCATTTATTGCTAATTTTTTTTCATAAAAGTACAGAAAAAATATTATTTTAAACTTATTTTATTTTATCACAACCTGAAACAAGCCTGCATTCAGCCTTGATTGTTTAGGCTTAAAATTCACCGGCTGAATAAAGCTTGAAATAACCCTGAGTTTAGGCTAAGCAGCCAGTCTTGGTTCCAGGCTGCTCCAAACGATGCAATAAAGCCTGGCACAGGCCTGTCTCACTCAGGCTCGGTGAAACAAGGCTCGCACAAGCTTGTTTCCATCGTCAGCCTTTTGATTTCCTACCTGGGTCTGTGCGTTTTTGGATCAAGAAGAAGTTTATTTGCCGGAAATAAATATATATTTGTAATTCAACCAAATCTCGCAGCCAATTGAATTGTTTATATCGTTCGCCACCCGTAATGGCGTAATGAGTGTAATGTTTATTATTGAAATTAAATTCAAAATCGATAGAATATTCTTTTACGCGATTTCCAGTAGTTTCCGGTCACGTGGCAAATATTTTTGGGCCAAATATCATTCGTCTGAACCATTCTGGCTACGAAATGCCAGCTTCTCGTTCGCCGAGAATATCAAATTGGCAGCTCAATATGAAAGGGGGTTGAAATCGATGGAAATTCGATCATTCATCTCCGCATTTGGTTGGCGACCCAACGATAGAACATACCCTAGACAAAGAGGGAGAGAGAGAGAGAAAGAGAGAGACCTTACAATTCCTAGATTAAGAAGTACTGATTGAATAACCTTTTCGGAGGTTTAGCGTTTTATCAATGTCGGTTAATGATAATTCGATTTAGAGCTGTATAATTGGATCCGAGTATCGAAGATCTCGATGAATACGATATACGAGGGTATGCGAGCTTGTAGGACTCCTGGAAACGAGAATCCATATATATAGAGCCTGTAACGACCTACGAACAGGATAGGCAAATATATCGTTCGACTTCTGAGCTGCTAAATTGCCGGCACTCTTATTCAATTAAGTCCTCTCAATAAACAGCTATTTCCGACACTGAATGCTTTCCAAGACGTCAAATTGATAGAGAATGTTGACAACGCACGATAAACTCCCGACTAATGTGGCGAGCGATGTCGATCGGTAAGGTAGAAATCAGTTTATTCAAATTCATCCAATCGTCGACTTTGGCAAGCGTATGACGGGGAGAAGGGGGCAGGAAGAGCAGAAAAGCGAACGCCATGTCGACAGGTCGGCGTAATTATCACTACGTATATATATATATATATTCAACCAAAATGTCCGTACTCGTGAGTAATGTCTTTTTTATCTGCTTTGCTCCCTCGGACCCCGGTTTGACGTCGTTATATTCCCTCGGATATATAATAATACTATATGTACATTTGCGTACATGTACTCGGTGTAAGACCATTAATGTATCGCATTTTTTGCACTCGCTCATGTGACCCTTTTTCAACTGGCTCGTTAATATACCGTACAACCCATATATATATATATATATATATATATATATATATATATATATATATATATATATATATATATATATATACACGTGCAAATTTCCATAATGTAAAAAGGGAAAGTTATTTTTCACGCCTGCAGGCGCAAAAACATTCGCGACTTTTTGAAGGGAAGTATTTCAGTCTCGCGAAAACGGTATCGTAATCGGCGGCGAAAAAATCAACGATGCAGGATAGAAGGAGAGAAAATAATTTGAGACGGAAAATATTGTTTCCTTGAAGAACTTCAATATTGTTACTCGCTTTCGTGGACGAGCGAAGCAATGCTTTGAAGGAAAAAGAATTTGGGTATGGGCAAAGATTTAGCGGCAATAACGGAATTGAATTTTTTTTGTCTTGGGGGCGCAGGATACGGTTTCGAAGTTTGCATCCTTGAAATACGAAGAAAATATATCTTGTCTAATTCACCATTTTTTTATTCGGAACATTTAGACTTCGCAATTCAATTTAGCAGTTTTAAGATCGTTATTGGAGATCTACATAATCAATGTACAAATGATTTTGTATAACAATAAAAATAAAGGAATGAAGAATCATTCTCATTGCATCCCATCAATGCAAACGTCAATTCCATTCTTCAAGGATCACTAAGAAAAGGATAACTAAGAAAATAACCTGGAGAACTGCATACATTCAGCCCATTTCCTAACTAGAAAAAATAAAAGAAAAAGTAATCTATTCGTTTTTTTAAATTATATTCTCCATATCTAAACAATTTTCGGTCAAGTGAATATTTAAAATACCGCGAAGAATCGAGAAAATGAACGTTTTTCTTTTTTTTGTCTTGTTTTTGCACCAGGAATCAACGTATATTCATTCGGTAGGACTTAAAGCTTAGAATTGCAGAAATATGACAATCTACTGCCCTTCTTACGCGCTCTTAGCAATAACCTGTTGATACGCAAACATATTGATAGTTAATGAAATTTCACCTTTGTTCCTAATGTCCTTTCTTCAAGCCCATATATTCTGCCTGTTTCGTATTATCGTTAAGCTTCTTTCTCTTTCCCGCCCCTTTGATGCCATCTCCTTCTCGCTCTATCCCCCCTCTCCGTCTTTATTCACCAAGCGCTCGTGTCCATTTTATTCTCCACACTGCCATATACACATACACGACTCGATCACGTAATTTAACCCGAGTGCCTTGTACTTTACGACCACCCCTGCACACGATTTTCTCGGCGATGTATATGAAAGCTCAAGTATATATATATATATATATATATCGGCTAATGAAATCAATGAATGCGTGCCGAAGTTAAACACGATCAACACGCACACGCACGACCCCCGAACGGGCGATATCCGTCGAGGGGACACGGGGAGAGCGAGAAAGAAACACAGAAGCAGAGGAGGTGGGGAGATTCGATGACGCGCGAATATAGGGGATTGTTACGCACGAGGAAGGGTGTGTGCTGTCGTAGCGGAGAAAATCTCTCCCTCTGGCTTGCAGCGTCGATTCTCGTTAGTATTATGCGAATCTCGAGGAGGAGGGTGTTGCACCAGAACTGATCGTTTTAATTTCCGACAGACATTAGAAACGAAAGGCACCCAGAATATAGGAGATTTTTCAGAAGCAGAGGAAGGTATAGATCGCGTCGTTCAGCGAGTATTCAGCATACGTAGTATGACAGTGCATATATTCATCATGGCATTGAATTACGACGGAAATCTAACCATGCCGCGAACGTCGTTATTCATTCGCGTGGTCTCAATCAAAGTTTATAGAATTTTAGATTGCTAGTCGACTTAATGATGACAACTACGATACTTGAAAGAAAATGTAACAAAATATTAGAACTGGAGACATGTACATTTCTTTGCAAACTCCTTCCAAATTCTTTAATACTGAATTTGAATCAAGGAAATTGTATGATTTTTTCCCAGCTATACCATCTGACATTGATCTCCAATTGGGGCCATACCACATTTTGATAGACAGAAAGATTTTTTGTAACGCATTTTTCCTGGGACATAAGTATAGTAAGATGGTATAGGAGTACGCAGGCGATAGGAGTACGCAGTTAGGGTAGTGACGAAATGGTTTGCTAATTGAAGTTAACTTCTGTTGGGTTTAGACCGCCTCACAGAGTAAGGGTTTCTGACGAAAAAAAAACCAAAGTGAAATACATTTTTAAAGCATTACAAGTACGATACACAATTTACTTTCGTCAAAAACAACTATTAATTTCGTATGCCGGTTTACTAAGGTTATTGTTCAAAATTGAAGTATTTTCGCATCTCATCAATAAATGGCACTAACAGTCATGTTTGTTTAAAATATGCAGGTGGTATAAGAGTACGCAGTGCTTGGGTGTATCGGAGTACGCGCGTACTCTTATACAACTGTTATTCTTTTTTTTTTTACAAATATACAAAGTATACAAAAATTATATATTATATGTATTGTATATATTTTATATATATGGGACATTCCACGTCATTTCACCTAACCCGTGACCACGGCCAGTTTTAATTCTCCTGACTTTTTTTGTAAGATTGTATCTTGTGGAAGGAATTTCCGCAACAATTTTTCGATGTTTATCTCTTCTCTTTTTGGAGTTATCATTTTCCAAAAAAAAGTCGATTTCTTTTTGAAAGAAATATTCTTTTCATAATAGTTTTATCATGTTAATTTCCAATAATGAAAAAAATTTTTTTTTCTTTAAATACCGCACAAATTAAAAATAAACCGTTTCAGGCCTGGCGAAGCCGAATTGCAAATCACCAAATCATTAATAGCATTGTTGGAAATTAGAATGAAAAAAGTCTTCTGACAAAAATATTATGAATTCGAAAAAAAAATAGAAGGAAAAATGAACCCACGATGAGACGAGTCCTAAAACTCATAGAATGGGCCACTCTATTTTAGAAAATTAAGAATAATAAGATGAAAAGAAGCAATCATTTTTTAAAATTTCGTTTTCAATTTAGAAGCAAAAAAAGGTTGACATTAATAATTGATAATTTTTTCAATTTTCTAACGAAATTATGTTTCAAAATAAACAAAAACATGACATAGTGACATTTGCCGATACCTCAATTAGCTCAGGAGTTATCAGCGTTTAAACGTTTCCAAAACTGCCGAAATCGACATTTTTTGGACAACTATAACTCTTAAAAAAGGAGAGATAACAATCCAAAAATTGGTGTGGATATTCCTTCCATGGGGTATAATTTTACAAACAAAATCAGGAAAACCAAAAATCGTTAGGGTCACGGGCTAGGTGAAATGGCGTGGAATGCCCCACATATATATATATATATAGTATGTAGTGTATATACATATACATATAAATATATAAAATATTTTCTAGATGTAGTATATATCCACTGTAAAAAATTTCTGTATAAAAATTAATATACAAGTGTAGGAAGTTTTTATGCGGATACCGCTTATGAAATTTCAGATACGATTTTGAAATTCCAAAACGGGTTATTTTAAAAATGAAAGTGTAGTTCCGTAATATTAATATACTTGTGCGTTTAAAAAATAATGCACGTGTAAAGAAATAATCACATCCAAGTACATTGAAATCAAGAACCATTTGCTGATATCAAAATGCGAGCGTATATTAAAATCAAGAACCAGTTGCTAATATCAATATACGGGTGCGTATTAAAATTACTGATTCTAAGTATTAAGTTTATTTCAGAAATTGATAATTGCAATACGTTTTTATGTAAAAATTATCAAATTAAGACCACTCAATTCATGTACTGTACGATGCTTTCGTGATACTTGTGTATATGATTTTTTCGCAGCTTTATCCCATAATTAATATTGAATACAGGAATAATACAATTTAAATGCAGGGAAATCACTGCACGTATGTATTTTTTTTTCTTTATATGTATTCCTCAGAGGCACGGTGTCCTTCCCCCTTTACTGTTCAGTTCTCAGCATCACGAAAAGCAGCGTAGATTAATTTTATATATATATATCTATATCTCAGACAAATCCATACGCGCTATACCTACAGACAATATTCATGTTCTGGAAATATCGTATACTGACAATCGCATAGCCTCAGAGGAACCCTTTGCTTTTACATTCTTACCCTTCGCGGCTTCAATGGGAAAATCCGCGAAGGAACCCTTGGCGACCAGATGTCGTATTACTAAACAGTTTTACTATTGGAAAATCCGCGGCACGGCGTCTGGCGACCAAGTGTTGGATTGCTAGATCGCTTTATTGTCGAAAAATCCAAGGTACGGCGTCTGGCGACCAAATGTTTTATGACGGATTGACCGTCAGGGTTTTTTTGCGCGAACCTCCGAGTGAGCACTGCATCCCAACGCTTCGTGCTTACCTGCGGGGGACGCGACCCCTTTCAGCCAATGAATATTTGCAAAATCTCGTAATGTAAGGGTCAACCAATGAGGAATGCGTGATACAAACTCTCGAAGCCATCTTTACCTCCCTCCAACGAGAGAGCTAAAAGTTCGAGAGTTTGCATTTTCTGTATAGTTCAAATCAGTCTTAACTCAACAAGCGCGACAGACACAACTAGCTGCTCGCCTACAAAACCTTTTAACTTCGACTCGTGAACTTCGACACGGACAAGAACTCATCTTGATCCCTGACTCGAACGAACATATCACACGATCCAAACTACTAATTATTTTGTACAACCATTTGTCATCAGCAATAGTTTTTGTTTTCTTCTTGTTATTAAAGTATATAGTGAATTAAAAAGAAAGTGTAAATCCCAATCTTAATTCATTTTTTCCCATCGTTCCTCTCGGGTCAACTTCGTCGTCAGGAACAGTTTCGGGAGATGACATCGACGTACCGACAGGTATAACTGGGACTTACAACCCCAGCAAGCGCCTCGCAAAAATATCGTGAGCTCCCGCGTCGGTTACCCCGAACATTTAATGGTCCTTCGAGCCGGATCGCTAGCGAATAAAACAGTCATTCGAAGTGAAAGGTGAAACAAAAACCTATCGCGAGTGCGTATCCTGAAGAGCCTTGAGCCAGGAAACCCAACTACGCTAAGAATCGTAACGTCGGTGAACGGAGCGGAGCTGAAAACGCCAAAAGGCATCACCTACCGCGGAAACCCAACACCGGTCACAAAATCAAAGGAAACACTTCGAGAGTGCGTGCTGTGAGAGGAATCAATCCACCACACCCAACTACTCGAGGAAGCATCCACAATCTGTGAACAACGAGGAGCTGAGATAGCATCATCGCATCCACCTACCTACACCGAAACTCACCGGACGTCAAAGGTAAGCTCATTACATAAAGAGTCGCCAAAAAATTATATTTTCCTTTACCTTTGCATCGCATCTCGATTTCGAACAAAATGCCGGGAACTGAGTTGACGGAAGCACAGAAGGCGCAACGAGCAACCCTTGTACAAGCGCGTGGTCAAATTAAAACGAGAATCACAAAATTAAAAAATTATCTCGAAAGGTCCGGGCCGCATGCGAATACCGAGTACATTAGTAAAAATCTCGAGAAAATTGACGAAGCCATCGCGGACCTCCCACGCATCCAAGAGGCGCTCAAGGTCATTGAACCTATGATAGATCATGACGCAGTGGAAGAAACTGTAATGGACGAATACGAAGAAATGCTCGTGCTCGTCCGAAAATTTAGAGAGCCAAACCGTGGAGCAATTGTAGACAGACAAGTTCCAAACCCCGATCAGCGACCAACATCTACCGTATCAAATGCATCAGCGGAATACTTCGTATCGTTACCGAGGGTTGACGCGAAAAAATTTGACGGAAAATTGGAAGATTGGCGAACGTATCGGGACTGGTTTGTTCAGACAATCCACAATCGAAACGGCTTATCAGACGCGCAACGTCTCGACTATTTAAAAAGAACGCTCGCCGGCGAAGCCGGAAACTCGATCAGCGCCTTTCAAGCGACAGATGAAAATTACGCAGTAGCCTGGAGCTTACTCGAATCCACGTACGACATAGAGTACATCTTGATTCTTCGTCATTATGAATTATTGATGGAAACTCCCGCAATGAAGAAAAATTCCGTCGACGAGATCAGGAAATTACTGAATAACGTTCAAACGCAAATCCTTGCCATGAAGGCACTCGGAGAAAGGATCGAAAACTGGAACACTCCGATCGTGCACACCATTCTGAAAAGATTAGACAAGGACACTGCGAGAGAATGGAACAGGAAAATCCAAGGCACTAAAATGCCTAGATACGAAGATATGTTGCGCTTTCTACGAGAAGAAGCGACGCGACTCACACCCATGGCTCCGTCAGGATGCAACCAGCCTTCGCCATCGACTCCAAAATGGCAAGGAAAACCCAAAGGAGGGAATGAAGGTCAGAGACATCAAAAGGTTCAGGCACTCCTGACCTCCACGGATGGAAAATCCTGTCCGCTGTGCAAGGAAGAGCATGGAATCACAGGATGTCAAAAATTCCTGTCATTAGCTACATCCCAGCGAATCCAAGAGGCTCAGAAGGCATCTTTGTGCTTGAATTGCCTGAAGTCTAACCACAAGACTCGTCACTGTCGATCGCCGGCCTGTTCTACGTGTTTGAAGCGTCATAACACACTCTTACACTTGACGGAAGAAGAATTGAACGCGTTAAGGACGTCGTCAGCATGACTAGAGCCGATCACAGCCTCAGACGCGCAAGCGGTTACAGCACTCGTAGCAACCCTCCCTACTAGAGACATAATTGTCACCGCAGTTATTCTCATACGAAATAACGTGCAACAAGCTATTCAATGCCGCGCAGTATTAGACACCGGATCCAGCTCTAATTTCATGACGGAATCTCTCGCTAAAAGGCTAAAACTTCCACTGGAGAACTTCAATGTCCCCATCGAAGCCATTAACAACGCTCAATCGAATTCGAATTATCTGGTAAAGGCCACAATAGATTCAAGAATCACCGGATACTCCAGAACGCTCAGCTTTCTTACGGTCACAAGTTTAGGTGGTGCACTCCCCATTGAACCGATAGATAGAGGCCGTCTCGATATTCCGAAGCACGTGGCATTAGCCGATCCGAAATTCGATCAACCAGCGCCGATAGATCTATTATTGAGCGCCGGCACAACGCTTTCGCTACTTTGTCAGGGACAGATTAGACTCAACGGCCCCGATGCGCCCGACATAATTATGCAAGAGACAAAACTCGGTTGGATCATCGGGGGAAATGCTCTGTCAAAGGGACCGTCGTCGAAGAAACAATCGCTTCAAAACTATTACGCTAGCGCCGAACGAGAATTGCGAGACTTCTGGGAGATGGACGACATCAATGCGAACAAACACCTGTCGAAAGAGGAACAAGCTTGCGAGAAGCATTTCGAGAGGCATGTTTCACGCACACCGATAGGCCAATATGGAGTCGCGCTTCCGTTTAACAGCCGTCAGCCAGAATTAAAAGATGGTCGCCACTTGGCCGAAAAACGGTTCAACTCACTTCTCCGTAAATTCAAACGTAATAGCGAATTTGAAAAACAATACACTGCCGTTATGCAAGAATACATTGATCTTGGCCACATGTCTGAAGTGCCAGAAGAGTCCGCAAGAGAACACGGATTCTACTTGCCTCACCACGCGGTCATAAAAGAGGCGAGCCTTACCACAAGGTTACGAGTAGTGTTCGACGGATCGGCGAGAACCGACGACTATCCAACATCGCTCAATGATACCTTAATGACCGGACCAACAATACAAGACGACATATTCTCGTTACTAACACGCTTTCTCACCCATCAGTATGTCCTGACCGGGGATATAGAGAAAATGTACCGGCAATTCTTGGTCCGAGAAGAGGATAGAAAATACCAGCGAATATGGTGGAGAGATACAGCCGGCAACCAAAAGACGTATCAACTGAATACAGTCACATTTGGTTTGTCATGCGCTCCATATCTCGCCATTCGCTGCATCCATCAATTAGCAGACGATGAAGTTTCTCACTTCCCGCTGGCATCGGCAGTCATCAAAAGAGACTTATACGTTGACGATCTTCTTACCGGAACAGATTCGTATGAAGAAGCAGAAGCACTCCGCGATGAAATCTCCAATCTATTAAAAAGGGGAGGTCTCTATTTGCGACAATGGGCTTCTAATGAGCCTCGTCTCTTAGAAGGACTACCCGACGGAAGCGTCAACTTACAACTGAACACTTCGAGCGACGCGAAAATAAAAACGTTAGGCCTCCACTGGGACTCAGCAAAGGATACGATCGTGTACACGGTAAAGCCTATCAAACAACCGTCGAAGATAACCAAGCGAACCATGCTCTCAGAGGTTGCAAAAATATTCGATCCACTGGGATTTCTTGGTCCAGTAATACTAAAGGGCAGAATGATTCTCCACAAACTCTGGCTGGAAAAAACCGGATGGGATGACGCCATCCCCTTGAGCGTACTCACCGAATGGAGAACATATGCGGCCCAACTGATCGAGCTAAACAACGTCTCATTTGATCGACGAGTGATAATACCAAGGTCGATAGATGTTCAATTGCACGGATTCTGCGATGCCAGTGAAAGGGGATATGGTGCTTGCATCTACTTGCGCTCCAGCGACACCGACGGCAATATACTAACACGACTTTTGTGCGCGAAATATCGTGTTGCACCGATTAAGTCTGTGACGCTTCCTCGTCTAGAATTGTGCTCCGCAGTACTATTATCCGATTTATACGTGGCAACCAAAAAGGCAATTAATCGTCCCATCGACCAAACGACCTTCTGGTCAGACTCAATGGTAGCGCTACACTGGATAAGGACTCCTCCACATAAATTGTTGGTATTCGTTGCAAACCGAGTAGCTAGCATTCAAGAAAAAACTGAAGGCTCGGTGTGGCGACACGTCCGCTCTGGCGACAATCCCGCAGATCACATTTCGCGAGGATTACTTCCGACCGAGTTCTTACTGAAGTCGAACTGGAAGACGGGTCCATCATGGCTGTCACTCGACGAAACTTCGTGGCCAGTGAGCAGCTTAACAATCCCAGCAGAACTTCCGGAATTGCGCAAAACACAATGCATGCTCCTCACCGCCGAAGAAACAAGGAGTCCTGATCCATCGTTCTTCCAAAAATATTCGTCGATAGGCAAATTGCAACGAATAGTTGCGTATGGACTGCGATTCAAATTAAATAATAAATTCAAGGGGCCACTCTCAGCGCATGAATTGGGCCTGGCGAACGATACGATAATTAAGGTCGTGCAAGGGTCTGCGTTCGCCGAAGAGATAAAGGAAGTGCAAAGGGGTAGAGGACTATCCAAAAACCACAAGTTCAAGGCACTCGATCCTTTCATCGATGAAAACGGATTACTGCGCGTCGGTGGGCGACTCAGAAACACGTACCTACCTTACACGCAGAAACACCCGCTACTACTCCCGAAAGGAAACCACATATCAACACTACTCATACGCAACGAACATCTCACCAACTATCACACTGGAGCACAGACTACACTGTATGCTCTCAGAAAGAAATACTGGTTGATTGATGGCAGACAGCAGGTGAGAAAAATCATCAGGAGCTGCACCACTTGCATCAGAGCGAATCCACCAGTCAGCGAACACGTGATGGGCAATTTACCGATAAATCGAGTCACCGAATCTCGACCGTTCTGCAACGTGGGAATCGATTATTGCGGCCCATTCTTCGTGAAGGAAAAGAAACACCGCAATAGAAATCGCGTAAAGGTATGGGTGTCAGTGTTCGTCTGCTTGGCCATCAAGACGGTACATTTGGAAATCGTCACAGACCTCACCACAGAAAGTTTTCTGGCGGCCCTAAAGCGATTCATAGGAAGAAGAGGAAAACCGAGAAACATTTATTCGGACAACGGCAGCAATTTCATCGGCGCCAATAATGAATTAAAGGAGTTATATTCCTTTGTCCAGTCAAGGGTACACAACGAAAAGATTCAACGACATCTCGCAACGCAAGGAATCACATGGCATTTCATACCACCGCTCTCTCCTCACTTTGGGGGATTATGGGAGGCTGGGGTAAAATCGTTTAAGCATCACCTTAAAAGAATCTGCGATGACTTAGTTACGTTCGAAGAGTTCAATACACTTGTAACTGAGATCGAAGCAATTTTGAACTCTCGCCCTCTCACTCCCATATCCACTGATCCCAACGATTTAATTGTTCTGACCCCTGGTCACTTCCTTGTTGGCGATTCTTTAATGAGCTTACCAGAAACCAACTTCGAGTCAGCGCCATCCAATCGGCTGTCAAATTGGGAGCTAATCCAGAAAAAACAACAAGAGTTCTGGAGAAGGTGGCACAAGGAGTACCTCAACGAGCAAAACCTCAGGACGAAATGGACCAGCGGCCATCACAACATCAAAGAGGGCACGATTGTGATCCTCCGAGAAGACAATCTACCGCCGAGGCAATGGATTCTGGGTCGAGTCATCAAGGTGTATCCTGGAAATGACGGAGTCATTCGAGCAGTCAGAGTGAAGACGGCTACGGGTGAATTCGATAGAAACATCCGCAAACTCGCCCCATTACTAAGTGAAAGTGACGGTGCAGAGAAAAACAATATAGAACATTAAGCAGAAAAGTATCTGTATAATAATTGGTATTACATGCCGGGTATCGTTGATCAATTGAATACAATCTCTCAACGGGGGGAAGATGTTCAGTTCTCAGCATCACGGAAAGCAGTGTAGATTAATTTTATATATATATATCTATATCTCAGACAAATCCATACGCGCTATACCTACAGACAATATTCATGTTCTGGAAATATCGTATACTGACAATCGCATAGCCTCAGAGGAACCCTTTGCTTTTACATTCTTACCCTTCGCGGCTTCAATGGGAAAATCCGCGAAGGAACCCTTGGCGACCAGATGTCGTATTACTAAACAGTTTTACTATTGGAAAATCCGCGGCACGGCGTCTGGCGACCAAGTGTTGGATTGCTAGATCGCTTTATTGTCGAAAAATCCAAGGTACGGCGTCTGGCGACCAAATGTTTTATGACGGATTGACCGTCAGGGTTTTTTTGCGCGAACCTCCGAGTGAGCACTGCATCCCAACGCTTCGTGCTTACCTGCGGGGGACGCGACCCCTTTCAGCCAATGAATATTTGCAAAATCTCGTAATGTAAGGGTCAACCAATGAGGAATGCGTGATACAAACTCTCGAAGCCATCTTTACCTCCCTCCAACGAGAGAGCTAAAAGTTCGAGAGTTTGCATTTTCTGTATAGTTCAAATCAATCTTAACTCAACAAGCGCGACAGACACAACTAGCTGCTCGCCTACAAAACCTTTTAACTTCGACTCGTGAACTTCGACACGGACAAGAACTCATCTTGATCCCTGACTCGAACGAACACATCACACGATCCAAACTACTAATTATTTTGTACAACCATTTGTCATCAGCAATAGTTTTTGTTTTCTTCTTGTTATTAAAGTATATAGTGAATTAAAAAGAAAGTGTAAATCCCAATCTTAATTCATTTTTTCCCATCGTTCCTCTCGGGTCAACTTCGTCGTCAGGAACAGTTTCGGGAGATGACATCGACGTACCGACAGGTATAACTGGGACTTACAACCCCAGCAAGCGCCTCGCAAAAATATCGTGAGCTCCCGCGTCGGTTACCCCGAACATTTACAATCCCCTCCTTTATTCATTCCATCATTCACAATCCTTCCACAGTTCCCTCTACATTCCTTCCAGAGTCCCCCCCCCCCCCCCCCCCCAGAGTATTGACCGCATCCACTCTTTCCTAATGCACTACTGTATCGCATTTGCACGAGGGCCCAGGGAAACTGCGGAAAGCCTGGGCCGATACAGGCGGCTATATTCGGCTGAGTTGCAGTTGTATTACCATCAGAAACTCAGAAAAACTGCCTCCCACTCAGAGGTTGACGCGCAAACCAGTGCACGGGCAAGCGGTCACCGCTCCAAGTATTGGCAGCCTCCAATGCTGCTTAACTTCAGTGACCGCCGAGCCCGTACACCGACCGCTCGCCTATATCTGTTCACTGCACGCATGTATTTGAAATTCATGTGATTTTGAGATTTCGTCCGGGTCAATAATTATGAAAATCATGAAATGTTTCATCAATATTAATATACGAACACATTAAATTTAACTTAACTGTGATTTGTTTTTGAAAAACAATTGTTATTCTCAGTGGCTTTTGTCTTCGAAATTCCATGTTGCATCTATTAAATTCTATATCCACGTTAGAATTTCATGTTCCTGTTTTAAATTTACGGTACAAGCGTCTTAAATTCACCTTCATTTACTGAGTTCGTAAAATTCAATTCTTTTGTGCCTTAAATGTAGTCTAAATTTAATATAATTTTCACATTGATTCATGTGATTTTCATCAGCGTTTATGATGTTTTTTTCAATTCCAGTTTCGCTCTTTTAAATAAATCTGTTGTGATCATGCATTGTACGTATCGTAAAATTCAGTTTCCGGCAGCTGTAAATAAATTTCAAACTTGTTTTGTATTTTCAATGCTCTGTTTTTTATAGTTAATTTATTATACATCTGTAGTAATTTTCAAAGGAAGACACGGGTTAATGCAATACATTTTCCACAAATTTACAAACTTCTTTTTGAAATTCCATGTTGCGTCTATTAAATTCTATATCCACGTTAGAATTTCATGTTCCTGTTTTAAATTTACGGTACAAGTGTTTCAAATTTACTTTCATCTACTGAGTTCGTAAAATTCAATTCCTTTGTTCAATTTTTTACAGTGTATAGTATTTTGTATATATATAATATATATTTTTTACAAGTATACAAAGTCAACATAGAAATATACGAAAAACGCATATGTGAGGAATGGATCGAGTGTTTGAAGTGTAAAGCTTGGTGGCACGTGAAATCCATCGCTCATACAAATGTGGGCAACTTTATTTGCTATTTATGTGTCGATTGATGCTTGCGTACTCTTATCGACCCCCGTGCGTACTCTTAAACGCCTGTATCTCTAAAAGTTCGCAAATCACGTTTCGTAGTTTTGAGTTTGTTACTTTACAAAAATTAAGATTCCCAATTGTCGCTCATACTTTAAATAAAATACTATATATTCGTTCAATTTAAACAAAAACTGATTCGTAAAATGTATTTGTTTGCTTTTTTCACCGCTTTGAAGCTTAGGTGCGTACTTCTATACCAGCTTACCCTTCATTAGGGGGGGGGGGGGGGGGGGGTAGTCGTGTAGGTAGTGATCAATGTTTCGATAGACATAATAAAAGCCACGTTGCATTCTAAGCACACGAGATACCTTGATCAGGGTCGCGATCCTGTCAGTCTTATATTACGGTCAGTCAATTAAATCAATTATGATCCTCGTACAATTCAACGTTACTCACTGCTGGATGAATCAGCTCGAGAATAGACTACTGTTGACTTACCTGAAACAGAGAGAAAGTAAATGATCAAAAATGTGCGGCGTATATCAATGGAAAAATTCATATGCGGAAAAAGTATGAAGTGCGTACGGTTGACCCAGAAGGAGAGAGGTCCCTAAGGTTGCGGTTACGCCCTCCGTTTGACGGTACTCACGTTGGCAAAATTACCCATGGATGGTGAGGGTATAAGAAAACGGTATTGTCTCTTTTATGGGCTTCGCAGGCACCTCCAAAAGACTTTCCTCGACGCCCCGAGGGAAAATCGTACACCACCACTGCCATGATAATTTTCACCTTCATACATATACATACACATGTGTTTGTGTGTACGAATATGCGTGTACGCGTTCTTTCCTCGTACTCACTTTCTCCCACGACATTATCTAGAAGAGATCACCTTTTTACCGGTCGTTGCGACCTCGTCATTTCACCCTTATCTCTTGTGGCGCAGAAGTCGAATGACGCGGAGAGGAAAAGGTGGAAAGAGGCGGAAGAGGGAGACGCCGCCGTCGGGCACGTCGAAGAGGACTACTCTGCCTCGCAGTCGGCTCTCGGCCGATCTCTCTTTCCTATATACTCGGGGTAAGAGCCGTCGTGACGAGGTCGTCAAATCCGAGGGCGATTGAAAATTATACAGGGATCAACTTTACGAGCTCGACGCTTTAGGCCCGGTGACGGGAAACAGCCGATCGAGACTCTTCTCTCTCGTCTCACTCTACACACAGACACACCCACACACATACACACACACGCGCACACACACGCACACACACACACACACACACACACACACACACACACACACACACACACACACACACACACACACACACACACACACACACACATATATATACATATATAGGCGTCTCCGTATCTCTCGGTGTTCATCGTCGATTCTCTCCTTCTGATTCAAAGATATTCGGCGAATGGACACCCTGTATCAGAGCCTTTATAACTACTACCTATAAACGCGGCAAATGCGTTTTTTATCGTGGAATTATTTTCTCCCGCGTGGGAGAAATTTCAGGGTAGTAAAGGGGAGATGATGAATTTTGAAAATTAGAATTACAACTCGTTGGTAACGGCATCGAGGTTTTTCTGGTTATTGAAATTGCATCGCTACCCTACGAACTACCAATGCTGCACGTAAGCACGGTCGAGGCGCGGTAATGCACTCTGCATAAAACATGGCGCATCCAAAAGTCCCACGTACAATGCAATTTGTGGCAGCCGATGGTGGCGAACGAAGAAGGCCCCTTGTCCTTTACGACCGTCTTGAACGGAACGGAGGAATTTTGTTTTGTTGTATTTTTGCGAATCGAATTGGATCTCGGTCTCTCTCTCTCTCTCTTCTCATGTGCACGGTTGCAAGCAACAATATTATACCGGTCGAAGTCTTCCTCCTCGTGAATTTTAATCGTACCCTCCACGGTGCAAGAGAATCGCGGCTTTTTGGTGGAACTTTTGTTGGCCGGAATATTTCTACCCGAACGCTATTGAATAGCGAACTTGAGAGGTGTGAAAATTGCCTCGAGACTTAGAAGCTAGTTCACACCGGTAATTAGATCTATCGATACGTTGCTTCATTCGGTTTATGGTTTGTCAATTCACAACGGCCGGTAAATCGAATCACCCGCATGCTCAACCGATCGCGATACGCGTTGCAGGTCTCAGCAGCAGCTGAAGCGCCGCTATAATTCTCGCTGAGTCACGAAAGAATATGGATGGAATAAAAAAGACGAAGACTAAGAGTTACCTGTACCCGGGGTTCAGCTCACCTTTTCCCGTCAGTTAGTGTCCTACCTAATGCAAATATTCATCTCTCGCTTCGAGGAAGGAGTAGCACGAACGTTAGCCGCACTCCGCTGGTGCCCACTTATTGCATCCTGTCTCCGTTATGGCCAGTACGCTGGAAAAAGCGAGCCCGTCTCACGAAGAGGTAAAGGGGATGAGCTAGGAAGCTCCTTAGACTCTGTACGTTAACGGTGCTCCGGGCAGCCTCAAATTGCTTCGTTAGGCAGGACATATTTTATACAAATTGGGAAGTAAATTAACTGGCCGGGGCTTACGGTTCTGCAACGAAAAGATGGAGATTGAAAGAAAGAAAGAAAGAAAGAAAGAAAGAAAGAAAGAAAGAAAGAAAGAAAGAAAGAAAGAGAAGAGAGAGAGAGAGAGAGAGAGAGAGAGAGAGAGAGAGAGAGAGAGAGAGAGAGAGAGAGAGAGAGAGAGAGAGAGAGAGAGAGAGAGAGAGAGAGAGAGAGAGAGAGAGGGAGAGAGGGAGAGAGAGAGAGAGAGAGAGAGAGACGAATCTCTTTCTCGTGAATCTCGTGAAAGCGAGAATAAGGCTAGCGTACATCAGCGAAGAAAATTTGTAATTAGAGTGGGCGGAGGTGAAATAGCTCTGCTCCGTGGTGGTCGATGGTTCGAGGGTGTGAAGGGCAACGATGGAAAGAGACTGAGGAGAGAAAATAACTGGCTGTGCAGCGAAATGTGAGCAACCCAAATTACAATCTTCTCTGGCATAGGTAAAAGAGAGAGAGGGAGGGAGAAAGGAGACAGAGAAAGAGCGAGCGACAGAGAGAAGGAAAGAAGAACAAAAGACAGAGGGAAGGGGACTAAGCGCGTCGACCGATGCAATTTGTTAATTATTTACGCATTGCCACCGTGCGCCTCAGGTTTGTTTCATTCGCGTGTGCCGGCTTGTACCCCTCTCTTTCTCTCTCTCTCTCTCTCTCTCTCTCTCTCTCTCCCTCTCTCTCTCTCTCTCTCTCTCTCTCTCTCTCTCTCTCTCTCTCTCTCTCTCTCTCTCTCTCTCTCTCTCTCTCTCTCTCTCTCTCTATCGCTCTTTCACCTGTATCGAATCGCTCGAGGGCCCTGAATCGTTATTCCACACTCGCAGCGCTCGACACAATAGTCCCAAAATTTCCCCCACACCTTTCATTTTTGCGTGGACAGAAACCCTTTTCACCCTCCCGCAGCTGACATGCTGCAGAACATTATTCGGGTCGTTGCTGACACCGTCTTTGACAGCTGTCATGAAGAAAAAATGTGGCTCAACGAGAAGCTACCTTGGGTCACTTTCGGTCAACCTTGACACATGTAAGATGTCAACATCGTTTTTACGTGAATAATTATCACGATAATACAAATAATAATTATTATTTGTTGTGACCATCATCGATCATCAATAAAACAAAATTCAACTACCAACAGGTCACCAATATTCAGAATTGTTATTGCTGTTATCATTATTGGTGTTATTATTTACAAAATGATAATGATTATGAGAACTAATTGTATAATTTGTATGAATTAGTTAAACGATGATGTTGATTGCCATCATCCATACCCGCATCAACGTAATAACTATGTAAACATTCGTCCACCGACGTCAAATATTCTCCAATGATGCGTTTGACTTCGCGATCCGAGCGATCTGGCACTGCGTTGTAGAATAAATTATAAGATATTATAATGGTAATTAACGAGGACCCATAACCAAAGAGCCCCGGTGATAGATCTCGAAGAAGGAGCGTAGAGCACCATTATTTTCGTTTTTTTTTTTCAAGGCTTTCAAGTGTGCGGGTACCGGCCCAATGTGCGGATCAATGGTTAATTAATGCCATTGGATATCGAAAGAACGTAAGCCCGCATTCTTTCGTAAGACGGCGATAGTCCCGCAGAAAAAAAGTGACGTGCACAAAGTGCAACGTGGAAAAAAGGAAACGAGCCAACGCTACATAAGACCCTGGTGAGTTTCCGGTAAAGATGGCAAAAAAACACGTTGCGAAACGAATGAGGGGCGATAAAAAAAACGTAAGGCGGAAAAAATGTGAGGAGAGAGATAAAACAGAGCGTTGCTTCTTTTGATGAAATAAGTTAGAGTTGCAACGTTCAGCCATTTTTTTCGATCCCTTCGTCGGCAAGCCCGGTTGCCCGCGCGTTTGACTCAATTTACCTCGCCCGCAAAGGGAAGAGCTCTACGCTGTGGTGAATTTTTTATTTTTATCACATATTCCAGAACAGTTACCGTGACTTTCCACCCTTGCGGCGAAAAACTCTGGAAAAAAACTACCCCTGCGTCTCCTTTGAGCCTTGCGGAGGGAAAAAAGAGGGCTGGAGCAGCTTCCGCGTGACGCTCGCTACAAGCCCTCGAGTCTCTCTCACCGCGAGTATCCATCGCTGCTGCACGAGAAGAGTGAAACAAAAGAATTTAGAGAAGGTTGCGTGAAAGTTGGGGGGGGGGGGAGGATGGCTGGTACTTTCACGGGGTGAAAATGGCACGCGGCTCGAGGCAAAATGAATTGGCAACTTTTAATTAAGATGGGTATCGTTCTCGTCTTCCTGACGCTTCGAGTGCGTCCGTAGAGAGGAAGAGAGACGACGGGAGGTGGAGAACTTTGTGTTGATCTCGCTTCTGCCGTCTGTATCAGGGGCAAACGACGATAGTCGAGAGAGAGAGAGAGAGAGAGAGAGAGAGAGAGAGACTTGGGTGCCTCGGTGTTCGGGCATGGAGAAAAAAAAACGAAAACGGAGAACTCGTTCGCGGTACTGAAGCGAGATGAAGTAAGGTATAGTACAAAGAGGGTTGAAATCGTACGAGGGTGGCGCAAGAAAAAGCAGGTTAGCATTCTTTTTGTTCGTGCCAACTATTCATCATCGGTGACACTTCTCGAGATATAGAGAGGGAAGGTCCTCTCCTTTCGCATCGCTCCCAGGGCCCTCGGGGGCTTCCTAATGGACCCGGACTGCGCTTCGATCGACCCTCCTCCACTTTTCCGCGCAACTTCCGCGTCTTCTCTTTCGTTCGCGCCAAGATTCTTCACGCTTCTCTCGCGGAAAGGATCGTTTCGAAAGATTTTCATTTCCAGCCTTTCCTCATCACCCCATCTTTCCCCTCTTCGTCCGCGTCTCTCTCCGCCTAGTATGTGAATAAGAATTATCCCGAGAAACAATGCTTCGATGACAACACACGCGAGGAGGGCTCGATGATCATCCCCATAGCGCTGAAGGCCAATCCGGAAAAAAAATGATAAAAATAAAAAGTCTTCCTGACGTCCTCAACCCACGGGGCGCACATCCCCACGATGGAGCAGCCCCGAGCCGAAGCACAAGCTCGAGAAGAAACATTGAACGTGACGAATTCAAAAGTCGTATGTACTTTTCGCATGGCAACACAAGTCCACCGCACGTATGTCGGGGTGGGAAGAGGGCGGATGTGTGAGCAGAGTGAGAAACAAAGCGAGCGTAGTGTGGTCTCTAAATAACGAATGAGCTGTGCAACACGGGTAGGCGAGGGGGCACCGGGCGTACGCGACGAACTACGAAGGGGTGCAAAATAACGTAATAATGTTTGGCGTCACGTGTGCACGAAGCGCCATCTTGCCGCTTCGTACCTGACGCTATCACGAAGTCACTCGCTTCCGTTCCTCGTAAGGTTACCGCGCGAGTAAGGGCATCGAGATGAGAGTAGAAAGAGAGAGAGAGAGAGAGAGAGAGAGAGAGAGAGAGAGAGAGAGAGAGAGAGAGAGAGAGAGAGGGAGCACATTGCGCTCCGTTCAATCCCCCTGGTGAATAACGCGTGTCGCGACGCAGTATATAGTATGTACAAACGAGAGATACTGTGTGCAGGGTTGACGGGCGGAGGGGCTCTCTTCCAACAGTCAGACGTCACCCTCGCAGGCTTGTCCCGTGGGACATGTCGGTACAGTAAAGCTCATAAGAAGAAGACGAAGAGAGGAAGATCTTCAGGATTCGAGGTAGACCGCGAAAACCTTTATTTCACTCTTTCCTTCTTTATTTCCATTCTTTTCTTGCCGCGATGTTCTTGCCTTTCGCACACCGTCATCCCGGAGAGAAAGGTGCAGTTCTATACGTATGCGCGACACTCATAAGCTTGCGGCCCTTTTTTTCCGAATCCACGGCAGTTCGCCAGAGCAGCCCTCCTGTCCCGGGAGAGTCGCGTGATAAAAACGAATGGCACTGAGATAAACAGAGTGGAGAGAGGGGAGGGAACTCTCTCGAGCTCGAGCTCGCGCGCGCGCACTCGTGCGTATGCACATATGTGTGTACGTACAGAGGTGTGTTGGTGAAGGCGGTAGTCCTTTCCCCCGGGAGACGAATAAAGAAATTACCCGAGCTGCGGTGCGCCTCATCTTCATGAACAGAAGCGCGGCAAACGGAGCGCGAAGATCTCAATGAATTTCAAGCTGGTTATAATTGTTCCCTACGTTCTGTATACGCTCAAGATTCCTCGCCGATGTGGCACGTCCATCCATCTTCCCTAAGGTGCAAATATGGAAATAGCGCTATTTCTATTTTTGAAAAATGCGCTTACCGTATAGCGGATGCAAATGGGTGAGAATACGAGGTAGAGGGAAGGACTGCATAGGAGATGGATGCGGGGAGACAGGAGCTGACAGAATTCGAATAATAACTGCGGAGATCTTGTAAATACTTAATATTTTCCTGCCGATTCATCATTTCGCCCAAATGCTGGGGCAGCGCATAGTGAGAGGTACGGGCGTTGAACGCGCACCCCTGATAAACATAAAATTACACTGTGAGGAGGGAACGAAGACGGCGAGAGATAGCAAAGACGAAGGCGGTTGGTTGGTGCGCGTTCGCGGGTAACGATACTTTATAAGAGTATCAAAGTGAGCAACCGCGACGCGTTTGCCCTTCAATGATGTCCGGGCGGGGGTTCCCGCAACACTCTCCCATGGAATATTTAAGCCTCGATTTCATATCTCGAAGAACGCCTGGTCGCCATATTAAACATGGTGCGTGCTGCGGGAGAGGGTACGAAGAACAAGTGAAACACGAGGGAACGGCCGACTAGGTAGAATGCGGCTCATGGGGTGGAGGGGTGGATAAGAAAAAATATAACAAAGCTGCTATGACTATACTTGACACATAAGGAATGGCTTTTCCTTTCTTCTTCTACTTACACCTATCTCGTATTGTCCCGAGGCCGTGAGCGGAATCAGCGCCACGGGCCGGCAACTCTACCGATTCGATTTTAGCCTAAGAAGCACAGAAAATGATCATCCACGTTTCCAACATGTCGCTAGAAAGATCGAAGCATGGCTCCCAGAGACTCGTCGAGCTGAGAACGGTGAAATTAATTTAATCCGCCGTCGTCTCCCCACCGTTTGGAACGCTAAGCCTGGATCGTTGTTTGAAGGATTGCTCTGGCTAGAAATCCTCACAATTGTACAAGGATACGCGACGCGTCCCCATTAGTGAGCCGCGTCAGAGGGTACAAGTGTAAAACGGAACGAAGAGCGAATTTGAAGCTAAGGGCTCGTGTACTTCGTAAAATCAGTTGCGTGGCGGATGGGGGGGGGGGGGTGTAGCTGTCATCCAGAGGCACCTCAACTCTTCACCAGATATCGTGACGTGAAGATGCAGACCCATTCTATTCCCCTCGGGTTTCCCTCTTATTGCTCCAGCCGTTTTCGCTCGCGCGAATCACCATTTCATCCAGAGGCCGAGGTCTTCCCACCGAGCGCGACCTTAAGATATTAAGTACTTTACCCACGATTAGATCTCTCATTGTGCCGGCTTGGTGTCAGACAAGAGGTACGCTCACTTCCCTTCTTCGACCCAGGCCGCGGAGCGGGGGCGGGTGACAGTGTAAGCGTGAGTGAATGAGAGTGAGAGCAGTAGGCAGAAGGAGTAAGAGAGAGGGAGAGAGGGAGAGAAACTAAACGGAGAGCATCAAGAGTGGTAGGAGAAAACGAAGAGACGCAATGACGACAGACAATGCCGGGCTAACAGACAATTGCTCAGAGCAAGAGACTCTCCTCTAACTGCTGTATAATTTCCTGCAACGACACCTTCATTGTGCCAGAATCGAGAGACCCGGGCATTTCATTCTTATCGCCCTCGTGTTCGTCGTCCTGAGACACTACACCGATCCGGAGGCTTTCTCTTCCAGAGTGAAGGGAAGAGAGAGGGTGGAAAGACCGGAGGATGAGAATATCGCACTCACTTGCTCAAGCTCTTCACCCAGACACGGTTGCAGTAGGCTTAACTGTCTTGCTTCGGACTATGCCGAGTGAACAAGGACCACGAGGGTTGCAGGGCGAATAGCGCGATATGCTTCGCCGACCCCGAATACACTAGGGGTTTTTACTGTCTGACAGAACATCGTATCGGCGTGAACGTTTTCTCGAATCGCCTACATTGTTCTATGTTGCGGTTTTGCTTTTTCTTTTCGTCCCAGCCTCCAACAGTCCATTGGTGGATCGCACGCATTTTTAGCATGAAAAATCCCTCGCGAAGACTCTCCCACGATCGTTTTTCCCGTCAATCTGATCATAAGTACCGATCCAACTGTCGGGAATCATTGACACACTCGAGGCTTCTGAATGGTCCCAATCAGGGAAAAAAATGATGTGCTGCGAACTGGTCCGCCACGGGCCATATTACAACGAGGGTCTCAACTCTCATCGTTCTCTTTCTCTCCCTCCCTCTCTTCCTCTGTCTTCGTGGATCCGGTAAACGCATCCCCCTTGTCCCCGGGCACCCCAATTCAAGGGTTTGTTTTCTCAGTGTGGCTGACCCGAGAAATCCACTCGAGTCGGACGTCGCGTCGTTGAAAACGACAACAAACATAGGGCGAGCACTTTGTCTGATCGTATGTACGCCATTATTATTTTAACTGAGACAGCGCGCGCGACGCTTGACGTAATCGATCTTGAATGGGCACAAAGATAGCAAACTCGATTTACCCTTCGGTTATTGCCGACTATGAATTTTCAATGAAGGCCCTTCGAAGCTGTGGCACTACAAGCCGTGGAAGGGAAAGCTTTGCTGTCGGACCACCTTGGTGGCTGTTGAGGACAAAAACCGAGAATAAGCAGGAAATCCATGCGAAATGATCGAAAGAGTAGGAGAGAGCTGTGATGAGGTCGAGTGAGTTTCGTCCATGTCTAAATCGTGTATGACCTGCGGAAACGCGTGAAATGTGCGTTTTCGTGACAGGCTCGAGTACTCAGTCGTATCCATTGCATTGATATGAGTCAGGGGTAGCTGCTTCTTTTTTTGTAAATACATTCGCTACGCAAGTCAACCGCAAAATCAAGGATGAATGAAGAAGTGACACAATGCAACATCGCGACGTTTGTTGCATTTCGGGCTTTCATGGTTCTTTCGTTGATCGTCGCAGCCCCTTTGGGGTCCTCTGACTGTACAGCTCTCGTTTCATCCCCCTCTCTCGCTCTCTCTCTCTCTTTCTCTCTTTCACTCTCTCCCGCTCTGTTGTTCCGCCAGTGAAGTCTCGAGTCTCGCGTCCATTCATTGCGATCCGGACGACGGAAAAAAGCAGGTCGCTTTAGAGAGCGATGATGCGTGGAGCATTTCAGGCGACAGGGTGGCGAGGAACGTTTCGCCCTCCTTCTCGCCCTCTTTTTTTCGACGCGCACGTCCTATCCCTTGTTCTCTCTCTCTCTCTCTCTCTCTCCTCGCTCTCTCTCTCTCTCTCTCTCTCTCTCTCTCTCTCTCTCTCTCTCTCTCTCTCTCTCTCTCTCTCTCTCTCTCTCTCTCTCTCTCTCTCTCTCTCTCTCTCTCTCTCTCTCTCTCTCTCTCTCTCTCTCTCTCTCCTCCATTGTATCGGAGCAGCCCGGAGACCTTGACTTCTCGATGCCCGGAACACGCGAATCTCTGTCCTCCGTCGTATGTGACGAATCGTTGGATGTACACGCTTTTTGCGGGATAACAAACCGTTGAACGAAGTTACGGAGTCGGACGGGTTGGAAGAGGCTCCGCTTTTCACGGAAAGATCTACGATCTTTTGCGCCATCGCGTAAGCTGTATCATCACGTGCACACGATGACTTTTATGTGCAACGTCTGTACTGAGATAGGCGGATATCAGTAAAAATCATTGGCAAGATACGTGGACGTGGGGTTTTCACGCTACGATGAAATCACCCACACAAGCCCAAGCAAACGGTGGCGATATTGACTAATTAATTGATTCGAAATATTGCGACCATTTAACAGAAGTCTCGGGGGGCAGTGACGCATGAAAATTCTCGATAAATTTACAGTTATACCCGTCATTTTCCACTGTACAAGTCACAAGGTCACCTTTATTCGAGAGTTCGATTACGAGACGCCACGATACAACGAACCCCTTCGGGCCATTCGCGATCGCTTCCTCACGATTTCAATCATACACATCGCTGACTTCCATTATTGTCGAATTTGGTGGAATTTCGTTTTTATCCTGAAACCGATTTTATTTTTACTCAAGTGCGCGCCTTCTCTCGTCTGCGCTCGTAAGCTTATTTTGATCGAATCGCGAGGTCGACCCATCCCGTTTTTCTTTCTTCTTGATCTCTTTTTCCTTGCTTTTTCATCAGTCCCCAGCAAACCCCAAATCGCGTCGATCGCGTGAATTCTCAATGTGACTCGTCGGATGCGCGCCGAGCGTCTAGCTCGTAACTCGGCGCGTAATAAGTTTTGCGTAATCGATGGAGGCTCTCTCTCCTCTCTTTGTCTCTCTTTCTCCCCCGCCGTCTCACTTTCTTCTCTTTACAGCCCGATATCGATGGCTGAGCGGAAATAAATTAAGGCCACCCCTCGCGACGCCATAGAGGTGTAGCGAAACCTCCTTAGACCCGCGTTCTCTCTCTCTCTCTCTCTCTCTCTCTCTCTTTCTCTACCCCCCCCCCCTCTCTTTCTCATTTCACCGAGGAGTCGAACTGCTTTTTGACTTTACGAGGTAATTTCCGACGACGTCGTCGGTCGCGCGTTACTCTTCCGAGAAAACTTGTCTCTTCGCGAATTCCCCTTCGATTACCCGATGGCCGGGAAAAGCAGGAAAAACCGTAGATACACGGTACCGCTAAACTAAACCGGCTAGTGAATCTCCTTCGCATATTTTACAACGACAATCACGAGTGCGTGAACGCCAGACAGAGGCCCAAGTACGTTAATTAGATTGCAAAAAGCATTGCGTCACGAGGATCAAGGCGATCAACGACGTACGATTTATATTCTCGTATGCTTAATGATGTACTCGAGAGAGAGGGAGAAAGAGACAGAGAGAGAGAGAGAGAGAGAGAGAGAGAGAGTGATTTAAAAACACATTCTCGACCGAACGATAAAGAATAATCGAGGAAACATTAACAAGCTCCCGTGGCACTCTATTAAGAAGATGTTACTCCAATGTCTCACTTTGTACGTGTTGGAGGTCACATGTGAAAGCAATGATCGAGCAAAGCTGAACCGTAACCCTGTATCAGGTATCATATATGCATACGTGTGTGTATCTATCCTCCGGGTAGCTCGTAAATCCGATTCGCCTAATGAATTCCTTATGGTGTGTATAGGCGGATATAGCTGACCAAGAGGTACGACTGGTTTTGTAAGTGGTGCCGGTAGGCGTGAGAATAATTTCTCACTCAAGTTCGCGATTTCCGCAGTCCCGAGTGCTATGTGCTTCTTCAGCGCTCCAATGCCACCATAATACGGGCTTATAATGAATTCACATTGCTGGCTCTGTCTGGAAAACGGCAGCGATTCGATCTCTTTGCAATACTCTTCTTCATTTATCGTCTACTGTTTGTCCATTAAAGACCTAGCTAGCCGGAGGTAGGGACGAAAGACAGATGGAACAGCGAGGTAATCATGACAGGAGAAAATATGTCTCTCTCTCTCTCTCTTTCGCTTTATAGCCATCCACTATGTTGTAATGATAAATTGTCGTTCAATCACATGCGGACGAGTCCCGTAACGTGCCTAACCCTATGACGACTAACGATATAGCGTGCTGGGGCAGAGCTCGAAGTTCGCCGTCTACGACATTCAGGTTTAATGGCGCATTTACGCGGGATACTATAATAAAAGTCACCAAGACTTGGAGGTTCAGCCACGGCACGAAAGAATCTCCATCCGCATACTAAATGGTTTTATTAGAAGATACGAGCTATACCGACTCGAACTTACAATCCGTGCGGAGACCGAGAAGACGCGAGAGTGACGAGGCAACTCACAAACGGGAGGAAAGAAAGAAACTCTCCGGTTCAAGTATTCGTTATTTCAGCAAGAGGGACCATTATCGAATTTCCGCTATGACAGAATCAGTTTTTGCGAGAACTCGCAGGGTGAACAGGTTGCTAGGTCCTGATGAGATAGCTGGTTTTTTGCGGATGCGAAAGAAATTTCAACTCGGGTCTGGACGGCGGAAGGAAGTACGAAACGAAGAAGGAACAGGTACCACACGTGTCTGGGTTGTCATTTTTCATGTCGATGGCCATACTACCTGAGAGAAGGTAAGACAGAGGCGTGCAGCGATCTGACAACGATGCACCTGTCGCGGCGGCCGGCGAGTGTCGCCCCACAAGAGCACGTTGGTACAACGCGATAAATTTTGTGGGCAAGCATCGTCGCCGTCGTTCGTTCTCGGCGGATACGCACAGCAGGGAAAAGCTGGGGAACCTGGCACGCACACTTCACAGCGCTAAAGTGTAGTGGGCAACAGTTAAAACGAGAAGCAAGAGCAACGGCCCGAGTCCGCACGATGATCGAACGTTTTGCGTCTCGTCGTCGAGAATTTACACCGTCTCGGTTGGTCACCACTCTTCTTCCGCGCACACATCCACAAGTGCACGCTAATACTGCGATCGTCAGGCATCCTTCTTACAAGCTATTCATCTCTTCCATGCTACTCTCGCTCAACTAACGCGAATATTTTCCTCTTCCTGTATATTTTGATTCGTTATTAATCTTCTCTGAAAACATGAGCTGTTTTTTGATTGATCCTCGATGCTTGTCTTCAATGAACCGGACACGCCGCCTGGCTTTTCGTTGGTCCAGAGGTCGGAGCTTCTCTTGACACTGCGATACATTGCCAAAGCATCACGACTCACTTGGCACTCGTTTCTTCCACCTGATTCGAATCCAATGAGGGTCGCGGTCAATGACGGTCCGCCGTTCGTGATTTCGCGGCTTCGTTTGATTTTTCTTTCTTTTTGACAAATGTTAATGGCGATTCACATGTACAAACGCAATCTCATGATTTTCAAGGAGTTCGACCACCAAAAGCCAGCTTGGTGGATGACGACGAGGGGGCAGAGAGGTTATATAGGGAGAAGACGAAACTTTCAGAGCTTCGGGTCTCTCGCTGTGCCTCTCGCTGCTGCTGCGGCTGCGGTTATTTTAACAACGTGGTAACCTCTTTGTAGACCACATGCTTGTAAACCAAAAGCAAGAGAGCAAGCCTGTTCGGGAGCATGGAATATAAAAAAAGACCTCGGAAGCCCGAGCAAAGAGCATGCCATCTCTCTCCCTTGCCCCCGAACCCCCCCCCCCCCCCTCACTCTGTTCCACTCGGCCCACCCCGCAGCCTTTTTCTTCATCCCATCCTCCGGTTTTACTCTCCTCTCGCGTGTTCGTTTCTGTCTACGGCTTGCTACAGTGCTTATTACACTATGAGCTTCCCAGGTAGGAATTGACGATGAAAAAAGGGCTCGCCAAGCTCTGAAACAAGGCTCACATTTTTTAATTCAGGCTCAGCACCAGCCTGATTTCAGGCCTAGCTGAACCGCTGAATGATAACGCGGTTTCAGGCTCTTGCACACAGGCTTGACCAAAGGCTGGTAGAAAAGCCTGTACTGAGCCTGAAAAGACGAAACAACAAGGCCCAAAACGAGCCTTAATGAAGCCTTCATGATCATTTATGACCAGGCTTATCCCAAACTTTTCTCGAGGCTATATGAGGCCTGTTTTTAGTTTTCTATATTCCAGATTAGGGTAAATTTAATAAATTTGTAAAGAATGTTTATTGCGTCAAATTGATTTAGAAAATTAAGATAGAGGACGAAGTAAAATGTCAGTAGCGTAATTTTTTTTTGCAGATACACAATTTCAAAATATTCTCGCATTTATTGCTAAATTTTTTTTTCATAAAAGTACAGAAAAAATATTATTTGTAACTTTGTTTTTATCACAACCTGAAACAAGCCTGTATCCAGCCTTGATTTTTTAGCCTTAAAATTCACCGGCTGTATAAAGCTTGAAATAACCCTGAGTTTAGGCTAAGCAGCCAGTCTTGGTTCCAGGCTGCTCCAAACGATGCAAAGAAACCTGGCCCAGGTCTGTCTCACTCAGGCTCGGTGAAACAAGGCTCGCACAAGCTTGTTTCCATCGTCAGCCTATGGATTTCCTACCTGGGTTACTCTCTTCGATAAGTCCGAATAAGAAACGCCTCTCGTATATTTAGCGCCACCTTCTACGATGCATCGTAATATTTGTTGCACACCACTTATTACTTCTTATCCCCTGGTTATATAAGAATCATAAATCCATCGATAAGGTACTGTGTTTGCAATAAGAGTGCGCTTACGCTTCGATCTATATTTGATTCCTCATAACGCTGAATTAAAATTAGACACTGAGTTTAAGTCGTCCTCTTTTGATGGGCTTTCTAAGTCTACGGAAAAAAAAGAATGAGTAAGAGAGCGAGAGAGAGATAGGAGCGTGCTGGTAGTTTGCGTATTTTTGCCTGACGCGGTAACGAAAGCTGACTCACAGGGTCGCGCGTTCACGCAACCTATATTTAGAGTCATGGTATAGGAGACACGCGCAAAAATATGTCACTAAAATCCTCATCTTTATATCGAGACGAGCGAGGCTACCAGCACACGTTCTCGCTGTCGCTACTGGAACAATTTAGAATACATATACACGTACAAACAAACACCCACACATATGTTTACACACATATACATATTTAACTATACACATATATACATTTGGTGTGCGCAATGTGTGCGGTCCCGACGGGGGTACCAGTTAGAACGCACGCTGAAGACGTTAAGAAATTTCTTGGCCCGTTCCAGCCGCGACACAAGTGACATTTACGACATTCTCGTTTGGCGATGAGACCACGATCGTGGAAGGAAAAACAGGGGAAAAAAGATCTTGAGATAGGTATTCTTCGGGCACCAAGAGGATTCGTGAATTCCGAGAGGAGCGAGTCCGTAGAATGGTGGGAAGGACGTCATGAAGAAGTGTCATGAAGAAGTGTTCAATCTGGTTTAGATTTTTAGATAAACACGTGAACGACCCCGTTACACATTTGACATTTTGATGGGAGTGGCAGAAATCTTCCAGAATTGGAGGGTAGTTTTGCTTTTGATTCGGCCAATCTACTATACTATTGCTATCGGAATCTGCGAGTCTTACATCCGGATGACGAAACACCCATGCCAAGAATCCGGGAGAATCTGCCGCAGAACTCGAACTAGAGAAATATTTGGCATCGGAGATTGAGGACTCTCCGCGGTTTTATAGTTTAGGGTACCCCCCCCCCTCCTTCTCCGGCCCCGAGGGACTTCTCCCGGGCGAGCTGCGAGGGAAGCTGAAACGGTGTGACAAACCCTCTTTCTCGTCACGGCAAAGTTTCATCACCGTGCGGCACCCTGAGCGCTATTCGCACAGCACGCAAACTCATTCCTAAGCCACCGACGCAGACTCAACTTCGCCCAAGAAGTTCAGGTCTCCTCCTCGTTTATTCCGGATGACTGCACTTTTCTCTTCCATCGCAACACCCGCACAGGGTGGGCCCTCTCTACACCGCTCGGTTTTACCCTCTGAATGCGGGAGCAATTTCGGTCGATGGTCCTCTTCAACGTGCCTACTCACTCCATTTCCTTGCCTTTCTCTCACTCACTCCGCCATCGTGTTTCTACCATCAACCCCGTTCTTTTCCCCCTATTCTCCATCCAATCCTCATCTCAACCGTAGTTCCTGCAGTTTCGAAAACAGCGCGCTGGATACTTTGGGGAAGAATGATTCGCGAAAGGAATCCGGATATTCCGGAAGAGTTTGATATGTGAATCGATTCCGCCTTATATAACCCGAATGTGGCTACTTCAACGGTGATGTCCGTTGTCATACGCAAGAAAATCCACGGTTCACCAGTCGCAACATCGGCGACGGGGGTCGTCATCTATCATCATGTCACATCTTATCCATGTGAATTTTGCTATGATTCACGGACATTTCAGATTCCACATGTTGTTCCCGGCCAACTAAGAGAAACCTGTCGATCTGCATCGCGGAAGAAAAACTCGGTGCATACTAGCCGTTAGAACAAACGCCGTTGATGTCTATCGAGGCTCGTGCTCCCAGGAGGACAGACGGCACGGAATGATAAAAGCAGGGCCGAGTCGCGTTGAGGATCGTTGGTAGCAGCGCGGAAACACGGGCTGGTGAGGCTGTGGAAGAATTAGCTAATGGCGCACGATGAATCCGTAATGGGTTTGCGTTGTTTCTGGGGTCGCATCGGGATTCGAAGGAGTTCCCTAGGTGCAAGGAAAAGGGGAGGCCGAAGAAACGGCGTTTCGCGGTCTCCGTAGAAGATTATGTACATATCAATATAGATAGACGAATAACACGATACACGTTGCGCTTGCCGATGTATATAACGGGAGAGGGCCAAAAGCTCAGAAGAAGGCGAGCGAGGGAAACTCGCGCTGTCGCGGGGCGTGTAATACCCCAAGGAATGCAGAGAAGATGGAAGGATAGATACGAAGGCTCGCGGCTCTCTGTTTTCTCCACTAACGCAAACTCCCTTGCTCTTCCTTCCTTCCTTCCACTGTATCGCTACGTGCCATCGCTCTTTCGCTCATCGTTCCTTCGCTCTTTTTGGCTTTCCCCGGTCGTTGCCGTAAGAGGCAGCGAAAGGAGCGAGAGAAAAGCGTCAAGGGGTGGGCCCGGCGGGCCGACCCAAGTAAATGGTGAATCCTTGCGGAAAAGCTTAGAGACTTAGACTTTCGTCGGATGAAATGGTGTTTACGGGCCGTAGCGGCGACGTTGGCTTCTTTCGCCTCCCCGCCTCTCCCCGTGTTAACTTTAGCTCCTGGCTCTGTATCTGAGAGAGATAGAGCAACAGAGAGAGAGAGAGAGAGACCAGAGTTCCTTCACTCGAATCAAGATTGAATGCTCGCCCGGAAGAAACACTCGACCAGCCAACCCCTTGTGCCAAACTCCCACCCCCCTTAATGACTCTGTTGTGTCTTTCTCCCGCTATCCTTAACGGTCTCCTCTATTCCTCGTTACCATTTCGTCCCTCGTCTTGCAATCGCGCCTTTGCCCTACCGTGGATGTCCGCATTACTGGCCACTTGTCGACAAATCCTGTCCTCGTTCTACGTTTATTCTTGAAACAAAATAAAAAAAAAAGAAGCAGACAGTTTCGCATATCAGAGCGGAGCATTTGCGGTTCGGCCGTTGGACGTTATCGACACGTCCTTTTTTATGCCGTACGTTAAAACGCCGGACAGATATGCGCTAAACGTGATTGGGCGCTATCTTCGATTACACCAGTGCACTCGTAGGAATCCCGTCGTGCGAAAGTGCCGGGAAGCGAACCTAAGCAGATTAGGCGTCTCAAAGAGTGCGAGTATTGTTTCCAGCGTGGGCGCGACCGCGCTTCAACCAAAAGTGGACTCTTCGTCGAGCGTATGTCGCACGTCATTGCTCCACAAGTGACGCCGATTCCGATGGTATTAATTATCGTGTTAACGCCCGTTATTGTCGTCCTACTTCGGCGAGGCAATTTTTCCAAGCCGTGAAGTAAATAACGGCATTAATGCTCGGGGTATCGAGCTTTGGGTTGTTTATATATTTGGATAGATTTTTCGGCTCGTTTTTCACTGGTGGGTGAGTAAGGCTGGGAGCGAAGAGATTGTCGATCGTCTTCCGAGAAGACACAATCAAAGGGGCCGATGCTCTTCTTCTCCATTCAGCTGGGCGCGATCTCGTCTCTGGCGAGAGATCGAGCTCTCGTCTCATCTCTGCACACTCTATACGCACACAGCCACACACAAATACAAGGGCACACATTTACGCACACTGATTATCGCGACTATTTATGCATCCTTGCCGTATGCGAATGGCTCGGGGAATAAAGAAAAAGGCAGAAAAAAATATATATATATGTATATAGAAACGTCAGTCGATACACAGGGGAACTCTAGGCTGTTTCGTTCTTCGGTAGTGGTGGAGCGGCTTTGCAACGGTCACGGCAAGAAGAGCAGGGGGAGGCGAAGGAAGCGGCAGGAAAACCGACGACGAGTGCTCCGAGAGTTTTGGTTATCTTACGTGCTCGGAACAGCTGTCGAACAGAGGTGCTCAACTGATACACTGCGACCGGAATATTTACGAGAAAAGAGCTACGAGGCGAAATGAAGACCGTCATGATACTCGATTTATGCCCGAGTACTTGCCATTGATCCGAAGATTCGGAGTCATCAATTTCTTCCGACATGCCGCATGGTGACACTCCGGACTCGTCGCGGTCATCAACCATATATGTGTAAATCTCAGAGAAGCAGCAGCATTTTTGCTACGATTCTTCCAAGCGCCCATACGATCAGGAACTTCAAAGCCATAAATATACCGCGGCCTCATACACATGACTGGATTACGTTCAATCAAACGATCGGGCGTCATATCACCAAGTCTCAAGCGTGTGCCGCGTTTCCTGGGCACGCCTCGGTTCTCTGGAACACGCGCATTGTGTGCTAATCAACGTCTAGGCATTTGCACTCCAAATATATGTCAGCGAGCAATAGAGAAAAGGAGAGACAGAGAGAGAGAGAGAGAGCCTAAGAGAAGAATAGAGTTTTAAGGGTACAACGGGGAGGAAACGCGCTCAACTTCTTCCTTCCGATTTGACCTCATCGCATTCTCCCTTCCGTCGAATTTAATCAATTAAACGGATTGCATCGGGTGAGACGCTCTTCTCCGCGTCAAACGTCACTTTAAATCATGCTGGTCCTTTTCCGATCTTCTTGATCCGTGAACTGCTGTCGAACGGGATGAAGTATACAAGGAGAAATGTCGAGAGGAAGTTTTGCTTTTGCGCGCGCGCGCCCGATCATCTCGATCGCGTCGCGTGTTCCAGTTGGCCCGGCATCGGGGCTTCCTCTCGCTGCTAACCTGACCGAAGGAAATTTACTGCATGCGATGAACCGAAAACACGCGCTCGCGAGCAAAAACGGCATGCTGCTTCTCAAAGTTTGGGCATTATGTATATATTATACATACACAGAAATACACGCGTGCGCGGGAACATGTATAGAAGAAGACGCTAGTCAGCATGCCTGCACCGCAGTATCTCTCCCCCCCCTCTCTCTCTCTTACAGACACACTCTCCCATTCGCTGTATGCTGCAGGAGAGTGAAGTTCTAACAAAAGTGAATATTGTAGAGAAGAGAAGCCAACAGATATTGCCAGGCTGGCCTGACATTTGATCCAGTCCCGATCACGCTGTTGTACGGAGGCCTTATTTACGGTGTGCCTTCATTTGCCTGATCCGGCCAGTTTCAGGCGATAGTCAGGCAACGGGATTTGCACTTACCTCGAGTCACCTGATCTGGCCAGTTTCAGGCGATAGTCAAACGGCAAACGAATTTACGGCTTGAATAAATTCGCCTAATCAGACTACCTTCAGACGATGGGCAGGTAACTGGACTTACGGCTTGGTTCAATTCACCTGATCCGGCTAGCTTCAAGCAATCATCAAGTAACTAGATCTATATACAGTTTAGCGCCTTTTACACGCCTAACCTCTTGTGAAACCAGACGAACTATATAATATTAGCGCGTCTTTAAAACGTCGAGACATATTGTCCACTCTGTACGTACATTTGTTATTATTCCTAATATTTTATTTATTCCTAATAAATCTGTGATTCGGTTTCCTCGGTTCCAAAAAACAATTTAATTGAATCCACTAAATTTATCTATTTCAATTTTTCAAACTTAAATTAGGTAGAATTTTCGTATAGATGAACATTTTTCTGTTTGATTGAATTAATGTTCCGTCTTCATTACAATATACACATCGAAGGGGAAGGGGGTAGAGGGGGGCGGAGAGAGAGGAGTTATATATATATAAATATATATATATTGTAACGCGGCAAAATTCGAGCCCGTTACTTCCAGCTCGCTCCAGCACCCACAAGGCGATCCCGCAGGGCCAGCTTGTAAAATTAGGATTATTTTTAATTATTTTATCAAAATTATTTCATATACCGCGCCTCGGGGTAGAGAGAGAGAGAGAGAGGGAGAGAGAGAGAGAGAGAGAGAGAGAGAGAGAGAGAGAGAGAGAGAGAGAGAGAGAGAGAGAGAGAGAGAGAGCTACCGACGATGGACAGCGAAGGAAGCATCGTTTCGTCGGCGATCCGCGGCATCGCTATCGTGAACGGAGAGACGTCGGCAGGGATTCTCATGCGCGACAGAAATCATCTACAAGGAGCCTCTACCCCGAAGATTATCGTAATTGGACGACAATAACATTGAGAGAAAAGAACACTGCTTTTTTCCAGCGTCGCCGCCTTTCAAGATGCAGCTCTCGAGTTATATCGAACTGTGGAAAAAAATCATCATCGTAGGTTCTCGAACGGGGGGATGAACACCGCTGGGAGAACCTACGATGATGATTTCAAAGAATCGTTTTTTGAAGCTTTTAGAGAGTTGCATATCTTTATAGTGTGAACTTTCAAGAATATTTTAAGACCACCCGGACCCTAAAATTCTAAAAATTGACGAAGTTACAGCTATTTTTGTGCAACAGTATGCATCGGGTTTACCGCGAAACGTCGAGTTTGAACGCGATTATTTCGAAAGTGCCAGATCTTGACACCGCGGGATTGATGTCTTGAGTAACTTACACACTATTGACTTGAAATTGCACAGTTAGCGTTTTAACGATCGCAGTTTTGAATTGGATGAGTCATTTGTTAAAAACAACACTGTCAGCATGCTATTTTCCTAGAGAAAAATGAGGTTTTCTTTGGAGAAGCTGTCATTTTTCAGTATTTTTCGAACTTCTGAGAAGTGGACCGTGAACCGATAGCCAGTTTGATATATGGAAAGAATTTTTTTTTTTGTTTTCGTTTCAGATTACATTTGAGCCTGGCAGAGATCCCGCCGATTCGGGCCTCGCCGCTGGAGGACTGCGACGCAAACTGCAGCACCACAAACATGGACAAATCTTCTTCCGAAAAAATTGCGTTGTAACCACAAACATGTGTACAACATGCTGGAGAAAAATTAATTTATTCCAACCAATGTTTCACTAGAAAAAAAGCACCCTTGTGAGCCTTCAAATTGGGCTTCCAGAGAGGGATACCCCTTTAAACCGTGAAACCACTGTGACAGGTCGAAGAAATCGATTATTTTGCATTTTCTCGAAGTATATATATTCAAGGATATGTGAACAGAATTTCAAGTCGAAATATTTAAAATTGACCAATTTACAGACGATTTAGTGAAAGCAGGTAGCGCATCAAATTACATAGATTAAAACTTTCAATCGCGTTTTTCTCGACACGACTTTTCTCAACCTGGTCGGAGTCGTAACTCTAGCATATAATTGTCCAATTCTCAATTTCGAAAAACCAAAATTCACGTCATTGCAGTAACTATCGTTGTACGTAGCTGTGTTTCTTTTTTAATTTAGTATTATTTAAGCCCCCGAATATAATTTAATAAATTCACTAAAATTACACTTTCTTCAAACCTGCTATTGTGTGAATTAAAAAAAATGGCTACCTACACCGAGAGCTACATCGTCAAGTCATTGATCCGGCTGTTGGACCACATTTTTCATACAGGGGCTCTATTATACCTCAAGAACGTTGTTTATTTGCATTTTTTCAAAATTAAAAATGTACACAAAATAAATTTGATGTATGCTCAATAACATACCTTTTTTCCAAATCCAAATTAAATATTCTAGTATACAAAAGAAATCGGATATAACGGCCTTTTTCGACTCGTCTCAGTGGTGTCCTTCCTTAGCCCATAATGATTTATATATGCGGCTGTAAGGATATGTGTTTAAATATTTATATTTAATGCATGCATAACATATTGACTTCTTCAGAGCACCAAGCCGCGAAAAATATCAACGTAACCATCGTACAGCATCGTCAACGCCCTTTTGCTCTGCGTACATTTCGTAATAGACATAAGGTATTCCGTGAATGTTAAACTTATTGACTTATTGCGATCAAATTTTCATTATGAAATTATTCTTACCGATTACTGTGATATATTGGATATCTGCAACCGATATATTGGAGAAGTTTTGCCGGGACAATGAAGCATCGAGTTATCATCCGTATGAGATGCTCGGGAAATATTTTATGAATATGAATACTAGTCATGGAGTCGCGATATCTGTTGATTCTTCTCCAAACGGCAGGGGATCCCGTCACGGGTCGATCATTACGAATAAGCCCCGCGGTATGTACTCGATTATCGTACTATCACTATTTTCTATAGTTATATATATGTGTGTGTGTGTGTGTGTGTGTGTGTGTGTGTGTGTGTGCGTGCGTGCGTGCGTGCGTGCGTGCGTGCGTGCGTGCGTGCGTGCGTGCGTGCGTGCGTGCGTGCGTGCGTGCGTGCGTGCGTGCGTGCGTGCGTGCGTGCGTGCGTGCGTGCGTGCGTGCGTGCGTGCGTGCGTGCGTGCGTGCGTGCGTGCGTGCGTGCGTGCGTGCGTGCGTGCGTGCGTGCGTGCGTGCGTGCGTGCGTGCGTGCGTGCGTGCGTGCGTGCGTGCGTGCGTGCGTGCGTGCGTGCGTGCGTGCGTGCGTGCGTGCGTGCGTGCGTGCGTGCGTGCGTGCGTGCGTGCGTGCGTGCGTGCGTGCGTGCGTGCGTGCGTGCGTGCGTGCGTGCGTGCGTGCGTGCGTGCGTGCGTGCGTGCGTGCGTGCGTGCGTGCGTGCGTGCGTGCGTGCGTGCGTGCGTGCGTGCGTGCGTGCGTGCGTGCGTGCGTGCGTGCGTGCGTGCGTGCGTGCGTGCGTGCGTGCGTGCGTGCGTGCGTGCGTGCGTGCGTGCGTGCGTGCGTGCGTGTGTGTGTGTGTGTGTGTGTGTGTGTGTGTGTGTGTGTGTGTGTGTGTAATATGTATATATGCATTGCGTTTTGCGTTTATCGCTATTCTTTTTTTGCGGAACGCCAGTAGACCGCGTCGATGAAATGAGAGAGCGAGAAAAGTGATAAGACCCGTTACCGTCCCCTTCGTCGTTGTACAATACTTTACAATACTCTTTTTCTCGCGAATGAATGGACTCGGAGATGTATTTGTTGCAAAGAATTATATGGTGATGACCGTCTGGAAACACACATTCGAAATCAATAGAGCGATAACGAGCCATAAATACACAGAAACGAGAGGGGAAAAAATAGGTAGGGGGAAAGAGGATGCGGCCATTTCTGGGTTTCGTTAGAGCATCTCACACGCGTCTGTGAGAGATCGTTAACGATCGCAAAACGATAAAGATCGAGGCATCGGCCAAGGCCGATGGGCTTTCGCGCCGTTGCGAATTCTCGCGAGAATAGTTCCCGCGCACCGTGGCCGTAGAGACTGGGAGTAGAAGCATACAAAGCCGTGGAATCCGCGAGAGAAGCCAGGCCGCTCGGCGAAGCTGCGTTGCGTCTCGCTACCGTGGATTTCTCGGTGGAGCCGCGGAGAACGCCAAATTGCCAATAAGGGAACAGAGTCCCGCTTCTGTCTTTTTTCTTACGCGTTCAGCTACCGCGGAAAACAAAGGATAAACACAAAATTGAAGGGCTAAAAGAAACAAGGAGAACGGATGGAGAATGCGTTCCAGGGCGATGGAGGAGCGGCGTGCGCGCGCGCGAGGTGAAGGAGTTCACGACATGAAGGCCTCATTATAGAGAAAGGAGCGAGGTGAAGAGGACGGGAACGGGACCGCGCTTACGTCGGTACCACCGTTCGGCGACGCGAGAGAAACTCCTAAAGCTGGGGTAAAAGTATCCACGGAGTAGAGGGAACGAGAGAAGAGGATGCGAATGAAAAGGGGAGAAAAAAGGCTCCGATAACCGGACGATACGGGAGAGTCTTTCTTGAAACACAGAAAACACGGAATCAGCCTCATTACTTCTATCTCCCCGTAGCCCCTCTTCTTGGTCATGGTAAGTCGGGCTAGAAGGGCTGGGGGAGCTAGGGGAAAGAGACGCAGAGAGAGAGAGAGAGAGAGAGAGAGAAAGGCGAGAGAGCGGCATCTTCGACGCCGAGCGCCCGCACTCTCCATTTCCAGGAATTCACGGGGTGATCTTTGGTCTCTCTGGCGCTGTCGAACCCGTTTAAGCGTGTGCGTGAGAGAAAGATGGAGAAAACTCGGAGTTGTCAGGATGGACCAAGAGACGAACGCGGAATATCTACTGTTCGCACTGAGGCGAACCCCAAGATGCCGATGAAAGAAAGAGGAAAGAAGGAACGAAATGGAAAGAAACGTTCGTAGAGTGCGAGGGAGATGAGTCTGCCTTAGATTCTTCAAGATCTGAGTCGAATGAACTCTCTCTCTCTCTCTCTCTCTCTCTCTCTCTCTCTCTCTCTCTCTCTCTCTCTCTCTGTGAAGAGCAAGTATTCTTGGAAGTGTTCGTATCAACTACGTGCAATGTTTATTACGCTGTCGCAATACGTAGATGAGTCAGAGCACCAGCACTCCGTAGTGCGGTCTCTCTTTTTTTTTTAAATTTTACTGTAACATCAACGAAGAGCGACATCATTGAGTGCGGAGAAAGAACATTCTCGTGGACAATATAAAAGAACAAATAAACTCGTAGGGTTCGGCTCGTTCGAAGGAATCATGAAAGACCCACGCACTTGAAACACTCATGCGTCCTGACTGCTTCGTATATAGCGACTAAAAGTTGAGGCGAAAAGCTGAGGACAACCTGGATTGCCGTACGCGGACTGAAAGGATGAAGAGAACGACGAACGAGCCCGCGCGCTCCTGATGATATCTCGATGCAAACAGGCTGCCGCGTTAATGAGGGTTTCACTACCGGCCGGATAAAAGAGGCTTTGCAGCTCAGGGGACAGAACTCTGTGGACAACATGCTGGGGAAAGAACGGTGGCTGATGTTGGGGATACTGCTCTGTTGCAGCACCTAAGCCAATGAAGAAAGAACTTCTTCCTCAAAGTGTCCACACTTGAGTCCACAAAGTGTTCTCAAGAAGTCCGATGGAAAAAAGGTTATCCCACATCAATACGATGACCATCAACCGCTCTGATTTAAAAAAAATCGCTAGTATCGAAAAATGATCGGAAAGATGAGTCGTCAAGAGCTCAATCGTCAATATTATCGAAATGAATGATTTTGAAAATATTTTTCGACGAATGTTTATTGCATTTTGAGCTACTGTTGAGCCTTGACTCGCTCGTAATAATTTGCATCCGTGAAATCGACGTTCACGTTGATAGGACGTTGCAGTCATCGACGTGCGGCAGATAAGTACGTCCATAATACTTTAATGGAGAATTGACGAGAGGATAGCATGCCACTACGGGAAAATACGTTGCGGCAGATTTACAGCTACGTACACGTGGACTGTTTTTTTTTTTTTTTTTTTTTCTTAACCGACAGGGGATCTCAACCACACACTTGACCATCAAGTTGTTCAGTATTTAAATGTAACGTGCTACATTTTCATACAGGTTGTACGTCTAATCATACGAGTTTGCAAAGAACGAACGTCGAACCAGTACGCGCGCGTAGTTTAAGATGAAATTATAAAAGATTCGTGCTCAGAGTTGAAACGACCTTTGCTTAGGTACTTAATTCTTTCTCAAGGTTGATCTTAAGTCCGAACTTGATTAAAATGTTGGCTTCAGGTTCTAACGGGCCAAGCAACTCAGCTGATAACTCAGTACTTTGGTCTATGGGTTTGGATGGAAGAAAAAAATGGATTCCACGGAGTCGGAGCTACATCAAAGAGTGATGATCAGTTGTGAGCTACGAGAAGGCCCTGCGGCTATATATCAGAATCATCTATTCTTCTCCGTGATGTAATGCCAATTTTTTTCGTTATTGACCAGAGTCAACGTTTTGTCGCAATCTCCTCATCTCTTTATAACTTTCATTCTCTCGCCCCCCCCCCCCCTCTCTCTCTCTCTCTCTCTCTGCGGTAAGTTTTGCGCGCACGCCAGCGACTCGCGCATATATATTGAGCCGCAGATAATGTTGGCACGACATCGAATATAGACGACGGAGCTTAATGAATCTTTATGGGATGGTGTCGTGAACTTGTATTCCCTCCGGTGACTGACTGAACCCGAGACCGCATATACGCCTCGCCATTGGCGCGAACGTATTACAATTTATTTTTACAACTCGCATTCACTTATTTTGATTTTCCCTTCCATTATTTTTTCCTTACCGACCATTCACAGATGACATTCGCTAGATTCCTACTGGGAGGCGAACATCAATGCTCGTTGCCACAATTACGCACTCTTCTCGCGTCATTGATATTGACGATTACAGAAAAGCGTTTGAATTCCATCGCCAAATGACGCGCGATGTAAATTAGATCTGTGATTTCTTTGCTGGGAATACTCGTGGAAAGAGATATCGTGCTAAGGCTCGATTGGAATTTTGGAACTTTTAGTGACAGCTACGCCAATGGGAATGAGAATCGCGCGCGCTCATTAGCCTCGATGGTGCTGCCCGTCGTGGCTGATGGTGTTGACGCGTACACGTCTCTCGCTCCGCTGTTGATGCGGCGACAACGGTGTTTGTAAAATTCGTACGGGGGTGCCCTCATGCTATACGTAATATATATACATACAGATCGTTGAGTGTTGAAGACCTACACGCACGCAGAAATCGAGCGAGAGCCACGATTGTCATCGACTCGTTCGTCGCGTGATATTGTCCTTAGTGAAGGGCCCGAAACGACTGCAAGGCAGGCAGCCAAACTAAAAGCGAGTTTCAAACCATACACACACACACATATATGTGTGTGTATATATATTGGATGGATGTATGAATGTGGGTCTGCTGCTATCAAGCTACACGGCGTTATTTGCGTATTTATATACAAGGCAGTATGAACCGAGCGCACGCTTCTCCCGCATCGATCGGCAAAGCGATCGATGTGAATTTTTGGCTTTCGGCAGCGCGATTTCCTGCCAGCGATATCGTACTTCGTCTGCACGCCAACCAGTACAAAACGGTCGACCGTTTGGAATTCCCGAAACCAGACGTTGAACATGTTTTTCAACTTCAACTCCCCTAAACGTAATTTATCGCGTCATAGATATCTTTCAATCCTACCATGATCAGTCCACGAATGATTATCCTCAATTCGCAGTACACGTTCTATGATCCCGATACTAATGCCTTGTAAGGTTTCGCACTTTTCCGTTTTCCATTCGTGGACTGCACTTTGGAATCATCCACTCCGATTCCTATTCATCACCATTATCCACCGGATGAAAATTTAATCTATATACTTTTCAGTCAGATAAGTCACGAATGACGAGCAATTGTTTTCTAAACCTAAACCCACAGAGACGCATCTACCGCAGACGAGGATGAAATGATTTCGACTTACCGGGGTCGGATGAGTCCAGGCTGGTTGGTGCTTGTTGACTGAGGGGTCCTGGTGTTCCTCCGCTTCCGGGACTGCGGGCATCGTCATTGCCGCCCGGTCCGGGGTAGGATAGTGACGAGGAAGGTGGCCTCTGCAACATCAAAAAAAGCAAGTAACCTTCAATGAGTATCCCTTGTCCTGGACGCGTTGCGAATGTGTTAATCATGTCGGCACATCTACCGCCATCAATCCAGCCATAGAGGTAATCGATTTGCGATAAGAACTTATGTGTAGACACGGTTGTATCCGCGTATGATCGCATTTAGCATAGTGCGCTCGTTTACGACAGTAGCTGTTGGTATGCGGCTAATATAGGATAAGAGATGTTGAAGACGACAGCAGCACGAGGCGAGACCAAGGCAGAGGAACGATCTACATAAACGAACGAATCGTGTGCTTCAAATCGGACACACAGCGAGCGGGAATAAGACAGACAGAGGCGGACAGAGAGAGAGAGAGAGAGAGAGAGAGAGAGAGAGAGAGAGAGAGAGAGAAAGAGAGGGGGGACGGAGAGAGAAAAACAGAGAAATGGGAGCAGCAGCAACGTTAAACAATGAGTGACAGCACTCCCACATGCTGTCATGCCAGGCGTCATCTTCACGGTCAGCCTGTACACACGTCTCGTTACATTAGTACCCGAGGAAGAATATCTACAACCCTCGTAATGCGTTCACATATGCCCACAACCAAAGAGAACGAGCGATGTTAAACAGTTGGTTCATTCGACGATGCAGAACTCGACTTCACGAGAATAACGGATTACTACTAGCGCTGCGTTAGACAAGAAGGAAAATGTGTCGTGAAGAAAATCGACATCGCGAATGATACAGATTAAACAAGCCTTCTCCTCATGAACAAGGAATATTCTGACTTTGTCGAGTGTCCAGCGAGCAAGTTTAAGATGGCCTTAGATACAACTAACAGCCAACATCAATAATGTATTGATCAAAAAGACGAAGCAAAAGCCACGATAACGAGAGGAGATTTCACATTTTACTGAGAAATCTTGGTTGCCCTTTACTTCAATGGCAATTCCAATCTAACTGTTTACCAACCGACAAGAATATTTCCGTCACATATACCTATATATTCACTGGGTTCTGACCTCATTGCCTACCGGACACGTGATTCACTGGTTTCCTTAAGGTGGTCATACTGATACGCGTCGATGTGATGATAGATCATTAAAGTTCCAACGAATGACGGACCGCGACGTTTCAAGCTCGTCGCTCTTAGCATGTAAGCGTGGATTCTTTTTTCATACGTTCATTCACTCCCGTGTCTTTTGGTCTCGTTATAACGCTGTAGTATTCTCCTCCTACATATTATTGCTTAAGTGCTCCTATGAAACTGAACTTCTGAACAAGACTAAATTCTCCCTCCTTCAATCTCTCGTACTGTCTTTTGATAACTATCTTCCATCCCGTTGTACACTGATATTTTTTGCCTTTCCTCGCCCTCCATCACTTAGGTATCGTTATATCGCGGGCGAGGGCGAGAGACGAGCGAGACATCGTTACTGTTCGGCGCTCTCTTTCTCTCAAATCGTAATTCGACAAACCGGATGTCTGGCATATAGCCCCTTAAACAAATCAGTGCCCGCATCTCGTATTCCACCCCCGCCCGTTGTTTTCCTACCCGTTGACGGTTAACAACGCGATTTACCCGAACATTTTTTTTTACTTCATATCTCCGGGATACGAGGACGCGCGTTCTCCCGTGGAATTTGGTGGTGGATGAATTTGCAGAGTGGGTACGCAACGGTGCCTACGGGAGGATGAGGTGAGACGTGGTACACGAGTGTGGCGTGACGGATTTTTTTTATCGAACGCAGTACACGGAATTGCGAGGAACCACGTATTCACCATTACCATAGTTGGTGGAGATCGGCGCCGAGCGAACGTCACTCGTACTTCGTGATTTTTCTGTGAGAATAATTTTAACATTTTTTTTCCACCGTTGTGTACTTCGATCTCACGGCGGTAAGTTCGATTTTCGTTGGTTGGCCATAGCGGTGGGGGGATCGGTGAGTTTGGAAAAAACCGGGAATAAACTATCGGAAAGGAGCCAACGGGGCGTCCAAAAAAAATTGTCATAAAAATGCTGCCGCTGCCGAGGGGCAATTGCGTGAAAGGAATAAATAATCCGAATGAATATCAAGATGAGAAGATTGTCGCATATCAGGGTCGTCTAATAGAAACGGAACTCGCGTGTGCCGGGTGGAGAGGGAGGAGGTGGCAAAACAGGAGATTCGAATGAGAGAGGCAGGGAGAGAGAGAGAGAGAGGAGAGAGAGAGAGAGAGAGAGAGAGAGAGAGAGAGAGTGTTTCATCCATGCCGGACTTCGTGCTGAAGCGCGAGATAATGGATAGGAGGCGCACGCCGGCCGTCATCGTAGCAGGAAGACAATAAATTATAAAGCTCGCGCTTGCTCTCTATCTCTCTCACTCTGTCTCTCTTGCCCTCTCTTTCTCCGTGCCTGTCTCTCGTTGTCTCTGTCTCGTGGTTCCCGCCGTAAACAGCGTATTGCTCGCCCACGTGCTCTCCGTACCGTTGTATATCTTGCTGTATACAACCTTTCTCAGTCGATCATGAAGAATATGAATTCGCAGCTTCTATATTATATTCATCAAAGATTCATTCTTCCTCATATCTATTCCCTTGTTTGTCCCTCTCTCTCTCTCTCTCGCTCTCTCTCTCTCTCTCTCTCTCTCTCTCTCTCTCTCTCTCTCTCTCTCTCTCTCTCTCTCTCTCTCTCTCTCTCATCTCTCTCTCTCTCTCTCTCTCTCTCTCTCTCTCTCTCTCTCTCTCTCTCTCTCTCTCTCTCTCTTCTCTCTCTCTCTCTCTCTCCTCTCTCTCTCTCTCTCTCTCTCTCTCTTTCTCTTTCGGTCGAGGAAAATACCGCACGGTCGGTTTCGTGACATTGTAACCCACGTGTTAATCGATCCGCGACTTTAATGGCGTATAATTATGTAATTAGCGACGAGCGACCAGAACACTGAGACAAACACACAGACAGAGACGCGGCGCGCGATTTTGCTACGTACCGCGCTGACTGGTTTACGGCCGAGATACGTAAATCTTGGCAATTAATTTATTGGTTAGCGCCTGAGTGCGACGACGACGAGAAGATGAACGGCAAGAAAGATATTAAAGAGTGGGAGATTCGTGCGAATAAAATACTCCTCGGAGCGGGAGGGGCCTGAGAGACAGAGCGAGAGAGAGAGAAACAGAGAGCGCGATGAAAAAACCATATGTGTCTAAGAGATTATATAGAGACGTAAAGAGCCACATTGCGGGCATGCTCGTCGTGCGAAACAACCATTGACGCTATTCGCCAACCGATATATACAATATAGTCCCTCTCTGAGTTTCTGACGTTTCTACAGCCTCACTCGCGAGCGGGCCTCTGCGTGAAACAAGCCTATAGAAAGAGCTCGTTTACGAGCCCCTCTCGTTCTCTCTCTATCGCTTCTTCCCTCCCTCCCTTCTTCTTGCTCTCTCTTGCTCTCTCCAGAGAACAAGAAAAATCTGCAAGCTCGCACGAGGGACAGAGAGGGAGAGAGAGAGAGAGAGAGAGAGAGAGGGCGCTTATAGAGTCTTGAATTTCTCGGCGATACCACGAGCTCGCAGAGAACCCGGGTGTAGGGATCATAAATTACAATTTATTGCGAAGCCAACGCTTTGCTCGACGGATTATCTTACCGTTATGTCAGCGGAAGGCACAATTATATTTACATTTTCCACGTAATGAAATTCTTCAACGTAGTTTTTGCCGGGGGATGTTGTGTGCGAAAACCTCGTCGAACTCTTTCCCACTTCAGCACGCATACTCGCGTATCGCAATGAGGAAAAGAAACAGAACAATAAAAAAGCGGTCGTCCGTGTGTCAAAACACGCGTCAAAGTGGCGTAGATTGCCACGAGCACCGATAATTATACGTATTTGATGGGCGAATTTTTCTATTAATGTTGAAAACATGGCAGACTGAATTTTGTCAACTCGAGGCGCTTAATTTATTATTTCTCTCCCTGGATTATTGTAAATTCTTATTTTGCGAGGGAATATTTTTTCATAGAATATTTTTCATGGATTTTTGTTTCCAAACAGGTGTAATTGGATGCACCAGAGTTCGTTCATACTTCGATTCTTTTCAGTGTAGTGAAAGAGCTCCAGAAACGAAATGACGAAATATACTTGTAAGCTGGTATGGAAGATATAGCGAGGGTATGAGGTCTCCGAGGCGAGAAGACTCGATCAAGGGACGCGAATACGAGTGATCTCACTCTCGATTCTCGGCGTATACGGTCCATTCGACGTCCCTGTTCTCGCAAACGGGTAGCCACTATGGTTGCTTAAAGAGCCAGCATAGTGCCGGCAATAAAAGCCTGGCTAAACGCATCAAGACATACGAGTTCGTTAATTCACGTATACTCGTATTTATGCGGATGTAAGAGATTGTATGTGTGTGCGCGCGCGAAGGCTTCAGAGACAATTCAATTTGAGGAGGAGAGAGAGAGAGAGAGAGATGAAGCACGTCAACCAGCAGCAGTTGAAAGAGCTCGCGTTGAGAATCTTTAAGTGAAGAAGAGTTCGAGTGTGTGTGGTAAACGCTGTATGTATATATATATATATATATATATACAGGCTCATTTCGAGATCATTCACACTCATTTCTCTCATTATTATTATTTCATTCGCCCCTGCTCCCTCTCCTCATCCTTCCTTTCCCTTCCTCCTCCCCTGACAGCTCCGGAGATGCGTGCTCGTATCGATTTCGGGCCAGCGGGGTGTTTGTCCGTGATTCATGCCGGTCAATCCACGAGACGACCCCGGCTCATTTCGCGCAAGTTCTCTCGATCAATGTTCAACAGTGAGAAGGGCTCGCTCAACGTGCCATAAACGTGGCTAGAAGTGCCTTTTACGGAAACCTCTGCATTCGCCGGTACGCGCAATCTTACCTGGCAAGACGAAAGATGATACATATGGTTTCTCGCTTTTTCGAAAGCGCATATACATATATCGAACGAGGAGAGAGAACCGGGGGTCAAAGGAGTCCGCGACTCGTCTCGAGAACTCGGCGAAATCCGAACACGAACGATTCATCAAATCTCGCGCACCTGAGTCCTCGAAGGAATTTAAAACGGGGGTCCGTGGATAAACGAAAGAAATTTACGACGGTCACGTGAAACCTCCTGTCAACCTTCCAACCGGTCCACCGACTAATCGTCTAGCCGCTGAATTCGAGATAGACGATCGTGTAGCATTTGCAATCAGGCAGGACACGTTTTATAAAGCCTCGCGTCTCGCGTGATGACCATCAAAATTTCGTATCTCCTTCATTGGTACGTTGTCTCGATATACGCGACGATATCATCGCGGACACCACGCGGAGACATCGTTACAGGCCACCCGTTGCTAAGCCCTCGTATAGGTATCTCCAGGATATTCACCAATTTTCGAGGGGATATAAAAAAAGAATCAGGAAATTCTGGTTATCTCGGGCTTCCTACTGTGGTTGACTTTTACGACTCATCGGGCTACCGAGATCATTCCCAGCAGTCGAACGGGGCGAATATTTTTCACGTAAAAAAAAAAAGATTTCGTTTACATCGAAACGATTATTTTATCACCGCGATATTGCGAAACGTTAATACCCCCAAACGTCATTTGCCGCGGAATATCGAAGTCTCCTGGGGCGACCCGATCACGTTTGCAATTTTTGACTCGATGAGGCTGCGTGGATTATTCGAATGAGATAGAAATTGACCGTATCGAAAACACGAGGAATATCAAATTTTCATGGTGATTTTGAAAAACCAGCCTTGAAATGATGAGACGATTGGACGATTTTTTCCCATTATCATCGCTATTATCATTGTCATATCTGGCGTTCGTTGTTTCTTGGACACTTTTCGAAATTTCGAGCAACGCGAACATTTTGCACGCGGTGAAACTGCCTGTGGGAGCGACACACGCGCATTCTATTATGTACGGATCACTATACGTATGGGTCGAGCCTGAATTTCGATGGGAAAGGAAAAGGAATATCCTCGTCGAAAAGGATGTCGTTACGAAGACAGAACATTATCGTGGCGATTTCTTTCGACACACTCCTTTTCCCACGTGCGGCGATTCTGAAGAAAGTTTCTCAGCGAATAAGGTAGAGGGAAAGAGAATGTAAAAACACAACGAAAAATCATCGCTGGGAGTTGGCCTTTCCATATCGAGGCCTTTGGACGTTATTAAGCGTTTTCTTTTCCCCTCGCTTGTGGTTTAAACCTTGACTGCACGCTCAGATGTAGGCGAACTGGAGAACGATGACTCGCAGCTGTCGTTCGATGATCTCGTGCGATGCTCTGGCCACGCACGATTTAAGCAGAAAGAGTGAGCGAGAGAGAGAGAGAGAGAGAGAGAGAGAAAAATTAGAATTATATATGTATAAAAGAGATGGCTATGAAGGGGGCCGGAGAAAGAAAAATAAGACAGAACTCGATAGTTGGGTATTGTTCGAACCAAGTGACAAATGCCAGAGCGATTGCTTAATGACAGAGCATCGTGCAGACCTCATTGAACGGCTTACACCGAATTGAAATTTTTGAAAATATCGATTTTTTTTCGTCGCATTCCGATAATATAACATTTTAAAAATATTATCTGAAATTTTAGGTCGATCTGTTGAAAATTGAGGTAGCTATGGTCGTTTATCGATAGGTTTTGCGAAATTTAAAACGCGTTTTTCTCAAAATTACTTTTTCGAAATCGGTGACCACGATATCTAAAAAATTACGGCACCGATAAACCTTTCAAAATTTACAAGTTTCTTTGAGATATTGAAAAATACTGCTTGAACGGAGGCATTTTTTCTGGATGGATCGTTTTTTTTAATCAGCGAAAGTGAAGCGTTTGTTTCACCAAAATCGATACTTTCTCTTTGAACTGCGGCTATTTATCCAAAAATCAATATTTTATGAAATCTTTCGCCCAAGCACTAGATAGCTTTACCCAAAAACTAAATTCCGTTTGATTTTTTTTATTTCGGATGACTTGTTTCCGAGCAACAGTGGCCTCCACGAAGCATGCATGACAAACAGCAATTTGCATAAACCACATGCAGACAGAACACTCATACATGTTTTTTCAATACAAAAATTGTAAAAGATACTTAAAACCATAATCTTTCATGTGAAAAAAAAACATTTTAAACCCGCACACGTTATTCGATTAAAAAATTCACGAAAATTCTTTTTTTTGCCGTCACGAGCTCGGTGTAACTCATGAACAGCAATCGTTATCCGCCTTAGCGATGGTCCGACATCCGAGACATTAACCATCAACCATTTCAGATCAACTTCTTTGGATTTAATCTCAATGTGGTAAGTTTTCAAGGCACGTTGATTACCGTTAAATATCAGTACGTTTCTTTCTAACGATATATATATATATATATATATATATATATAATATTTATATGTCTATATTGGGAAAGGTATTTTCGAGAAAATTCGACTCGAAAGGCCATTCTCGTAGTAATCTCTCGTCGTCATAGTCAACATCCTCAAAACCTCAATGTCTTTAAAAGCAACTATTGATTTAAAAAAATACAGACCAGACTTAAAAAATCATAGGTTGACTTTACATTATAAAATCAGTGCGACAATATTTTATCTTTGACACAAGATTTTGCAATTCAAGACTGCGCATACCCTCTCCGTCTCCCACTCTCTATCTCGAGGAAGAAAGGACAATGGAATTTTCAACAAGGTGGGAGGGTAAGAGGAGCGCAAAAAAAGCGAGATGACATATGAAACGCACACACAAACGATG
>OZ023312.1:52981345-53018845 GCA_964007375.1 Ophion obscuratus
CGGTTGGTCGTAAGATTTACAGGATGTATAATATTATGCGTAGGATTCACCCCCGTCCTTTACATTGCGTTTCAACGGCGATGCTGCGGTTGCGGATTCACAATGCTCCTCCATTGCTTCCTTAATCGAAACGACGTGAACCTTTCGTTGCATGATTCTGCGTTTCACGATCCACCCGATTATACTTTTTCTCTCGATATTAGAAAGCACACGATGGCGAATTCATTGCGGCTGGTTCAATAATCGGGAGATGAAGGAAATATTCCGTATATAAGGGAATCGCCACTCTTCCGGCGATTAGCGATAAGGAGCCAGCTCCGTGCTTGGCACGGGAATCGAGTCGATCGCTTGTATATTACGTATATGAGGCTTTCGTGCAACCCATGGGCAGAACCACTCATATTCTCGGCTGTGACGACAACGTGAACATCGGAAAGAGAGACGGAGAGAGAGAGAACTAATATCTCGATACCGACTACGTTCCTTGCTGCTTCCTCCGTTCCACCCACCCCCGACTAATTGGTTTCCCGTGTTGTCCCTGCAGCAGCTCCCTTGGGATTAGACTAGCAGAGAGCTTCGTAACACCTTGGTGTATCGTATATACCATTGGTATACTACACCCTGCTATACCGCCCGTTACCACCCCCCCCCCCCCCCCCCGCCCCCCTCTCTCTGGAGAGAGACACAATCCGGCATTTGCAACGTATCCGATGACGTCCCGTCGTCGGTTGTCTCTTCTCTACGCATATAATGTGGTACTTCGTTACATGCAGCGAGAATGGTAGAGAGTGATAGAGAGGGAGGGGTAAGCTAACTGAAGGCTGGAATACACATGGACACCCTGCGGAAACAACAATACAAGCAACAAGAGCAAAATAACGCCTAACGATTGCCAAGAGAACGCAAGAGAGAGAGAGAGAGAGAGAGGGGGGGAGTCTTATCGCGAACGAGCAATCGCATTAGTGCAGTAACAAATCCAGGTCGGCTGCGTTGGCGAAGAAAACACCGATGCCCCGCCGCTTTCATTAGCGAAAAATATAATTGAGGAACTCGTTTCGCGCATGGTAGCCTCGAGAATTCTGCGACTGTGGCGAATTGCCGAGAAAGAACGAACAATGGACTTCCAGCCGCTTGAGGAATTCATCAACGGACTTTACGTGGCTTGCGGTGAAAAAGCATAAAAACTCAGTGACTCCGGTAATCTGTAATTTCCGAAAGAAATGCAGAGTCGTTTTCATTTTCGCATGTACCTATCACCAATGCCTTTACGCCAGTAACTTTTCAGTTAAAAAATGGGCAAGAATATTGTGAAAGAACGGTACTTAATGTTTTATTCAACGTATTGTTCGTCGCTAGCCACTACCTTTTCCCATCTTTCTGGCAGCATATGGATATCGCTTCGGAAGAACGCTTCATCTTTTGAGGCTATCCACAAATCGACCCAATTTTTGGTATCTTCATATGATGTGAAGAGCTATTCCGACAGGCCGTGCGACTACAATCGCAATAAATGATAGTCAGAGGGAGCAATGTCTGGTGAATACGGCACATAGGGTAAAATTTCCCAATTGAATGTTTCCAAGTACGTTTTGACCTATGTCTGACAAGCAGCATTTCACATGTGCACGATCGGCGTTCAACGTTTCTCGACTTTAGTTCGTATGAAGCCCAATTTCCCTGCTTTTGAATCATTTCCAACGATTTTAAACGATGTGAAATTGCTTGTTGGGTCATTCTTAATCTAAGTGCAAGTTTTTCTTGCGGTTGGCACGAATCTCCTTCCAATAACGCTTCCAATTCCGCGGCCTCGTACACTTTCGGCCTTCCGCTACGTTCTTTGTCTTCGACGTCAAACTCACCGTTCTTAAACCTTTTAAACCACTCACGACAACGTCTCTCACTTAAAGCAATCTCACCATATGTTTCTACAGGCAGTCGATGAGTGCTCAGCTGTAGATTTCTTCAAATTAATGAAGTAAATCAAAAGTTCCCGCAAATGACGCATATTCGGCGCAAAACTCGAAATTTTCACACGAATAAAATTATGTGATGCTGATACGAAATCGTTAATATTTCAAGGTTATGGTCCTGCCAGATATCCAGCGTTACGTTATGATCTTTTACATCTGACACTTTCAACCATAACCTCCTGGTGGGGCCATCTTTTGTCAAACGGCGGAGACTTATTTGTAGTCCCAATATATACCTACGTTGGACAAATCCGCGTCGTTGAAAGCAGAATCGGGACTGAAATTGGGTGAGTGCACTTTGTCTCCTATCGGGAAGCGTGTTGAACAGACGAATCATTTTGGATAATCATCGACCGGTTGACCATTCGTAGCGAGCCCAACACCAAAATGCCATCAGCCGAGCAGCTGCCACCGACGAAGCCTTGAGCGCAGAGAACGGGAGCGATAGCGCATTTTTATTCCCGTCTTGCACACGTTGGGGAGAGGAAAATCCAGTAACGTGTCGCATATTTTGATAACGGTCCTGCCAAATTCGGGAGAAAGAGAGGAGAGCTATAACCGCCGCGATAGGGTACGGCGATGGTCCCTGGCGACGAGCGAATGACATAGGAAGCTCCTCGCCGGCGTATCTATACGCGTGTATAACGTATCCATATTTAATGCGAACAACGGCAAACTCTGCCGGATGCAAATTGTTATGAAAGCTTATAGTTGTATGCTCGAGCTTTCGGGAAGACCGCTTGTCTCACTCCCCGTTCCAACGGGATTTTCAATATACACGCTAGCTTTCTCTCCGAACGGAGATGCCATCAGGAATATTGGCTCTCCGACAAACACGCGTATACATCTACAGAAAGCTCTACCGGCGCGACTATGCATCCCCAAATGGATTCCACATGTGATGGAAGAAAAGAGGAGAAAAAAGTAGCTCGTGCGAAGCGACGAGGAACAAAAAAAAGAGAAGTCTCTTTCGTGCCAAGCTCAAAAACACTTTCCTCGCCGAGAGAGTCCTTCTACGGGCAGCCTGGAAACAACGGGGAAATGTGGATGACGTGGGAGGCCGCAAGAGAAGAGGAGGGAAGGCTGATACGCGAGAGGAGGCTGTGAAAATATGAGTTTGTACATCTACACTGTCAAGGGGAGAGTGAATTTTTGTCGCCTCAGAGCCATCAGATATTCGGGCCAGCGTGGTGTATCGGAGCTGGAAGAGGAATAAAAAAAAGACAGAAACCCAAAGCTCTTCGACCCCCAAGAAGATTGGAATCAACTACCAGCATATACGAGGCAATCCTCTCTTTCTCTCTCGCTTGACAGCTGGCAGGCAAAATCGCGGTGGTCGAGTGTCACACTCGACGAATCGACCACTCGCTTCTCGCTCCATCTCCCTCTCACCCTCTCTCTCTCTCTCTCTCCCTGGCTCTCTGTAACTCTCGCTCTGCATTCGAGCATGGCGCGAAGATGAAGAGTGACGCGGTCGTGTACGAAATCACGATTTGCCCGTGGACTGTAGGCGAAATGCGTGCATGCAACCGGACCAATAACGATTGCCCGGCAAACGACAGGGCTTGATCCCCACCGTGCAACACGTGAAGACGTCTCGTGCCCGCCTTTATCGCTCGCAAGAAGTCAACGTACGAGGAAAGACTCACGAGTCACCGAATGTTAGGGAAAAACTTTGTACACGTGTGGTAAACGCACACTGTGTCCATTATCGCGGATCCAGAGGGAGCATGACCGAATCGAGAGGGTGAAGAGCGAAAGAGAGAGACGGACTGGTGTGCGGTATATACGTCGCTAATTAGCGGAGTACCCTGGCACACAGTACGCGTCAACGGCATGTCCAGATAGCGTCGAACAGTCGTATTATCCGGGTGAGCCGGAGACCGTTTGATGGCGTTTGGTTATCGTGTGTGCCTTGTCGTGAAACGCACGCATAATGAGCGCATCAACGAGCTCATCTCCTCTGTGCAAACTGCAACCATGTAACGTGTCCATACACACGTACTACGTTTCCTCTCCCTCCCTCTCTCTCTCTCTCTCTCTCTCTCTCTCTCTCTCTCTCTCTCTCCCTCTCCCTCTCCTTCGCTCTCCTCCTATGTCTCTTTCCGCTGATGACGATTATAGTAATACTGTGGCTATAATAACAGAACACGTGTAATCGTTGGCATTTCGAGAGCAACCTGGAGCATTATTATCATACATGGAAACAGTTATGCCACGCAATAACGCGTCTCTGCTGCCCAGGCCTAATGCGGTCGCCTCTTCGTCGTTGCATGTTCGACCACACTGAATCGGCACACACATCTGACAGATCTTCCCTCAAGAATGCTACGGTTCTTGGACACCGCAGTTGTACGAGGGAATGTACGCTTCGAAAATGTTGTTTGCAAAGCTTATCGGTTCATCTTGATGCCTCGTCATTGAAAAGTAATCACAGTAATTATTCCAATAGCCTCCGATCGACCGACGTCGTCCCGTCTAGTAAAAGAAATTCGTGCCCTAACGGTGAAGCATACCCTTGATTTTCTGCATAATTGATGCTCCCGTTGAAGTCTTCGACACAATGGTGGTATGAGCAATGCAAAGGTTTTTTTTCGTCATCGGCGAGTCGAACGAAGGGAAAAAAGCTTGTCAACTTGTCGATTCTTCGATATTTCTTCAGCTCCTTGTATCTGTTTAGGGCAAGAGATGGAGAGAGCAAAAGCAAGGGAGCTGGAGAACTGGCGGAGAGTGATCATCGTTACAAAACATCATCGCGCGTGTGGTACGAGTTCTCTCATGGAGTTTAGTACGCCTGTATCTGTTCCTTTCTTCGTTTCTTTCTTCTTTCCACATTCCCCCCTTTCTTGTGCCCTTCTTTCTTCGCCCTATCTTCCCGTGGGCTTTTTATACCTTATTCCTCAGGTTAGCGAGAGACAACGACACGGACTCTCGCTCACCTCCTGGTCTGTGCGTCTGTCATTCCGGACACGCAACGAACCTCGCACACGCCAAGTCGTTATGTTATACCTACAGGCACTACTGCTGCTGCCGTCGCCACCGCTTCTCATCTTCTGTATGTGCTCATCCTGATGTTCAGTCTCTATTTCAACTCCTAGCACTCTATCTCGTCCACGATATTGAACAAGCCATATCGATAACTGCAAAAAAATTCCACCGCGATTTTCATCCGTCAAGTGGACCAAATCAGGTACACCTTTCCGTCCTACTCCTCTGACCAATCCGTGGACCATAACGGGACCGCGTTACGAACGCATAATCTCCAAGGAAACGGATCTCGAACGTGCCCGGAAAAAGTTCCACGCGGTCGTGGCTCTCGCAAATACGGCGGTTCTGTGGCTTTTCCATATGTACGACTACACGATTCCCGGTGAAATCACGCGACATAACGAGCCAGCCCGCGGAATTCCACGTGAATAAATCTGTGGCGCGGGAAGCGAAGCAAGCCGCCTTCACCGGGTTGAATGGTGTGTAAGGAGAGGTCGTAAAACGTTAGCTCGAGTGAACGCTCGATGAACCGACGACGAGGCGAGGAAGAAGAGACGTCCATCCCATGTACCAGTATCTGTATGTGTGTAGATATATACAATTCGAAGCGCGAATCGCCAACAACGCCACTTCGGTAACGGAAAGATACGGAATGGGACACAAGGACGACTTGATCACGCGGATGGGAAATGTGAATGGAAACGTGCGAGCAAAGATGGCTAAGCGCGCGCGCGCGCGCGCGCGCGTGTGTGTGTGTGTGTGTGTGTGTGCTTGTGTGTGCGTGTGTGTGTGCAAACAAATAAATATGGAAAGGTTAATTTGTAATCCGTTATAGGTATATAACGTCCTTTTTTAAAATGAATCGCGGATTTTGGGAACAGGATAATGTTCGAAATGATCTTTATACAAATATGTTCACCAAAAGTGATTTCGAAACATTATGATGCACATGATGTTGAGTATGAGGACAATAGAAAACTATGAAGACAGCCCTAAAAGTCCAATATTGTTCAAATCACACCATTCATATATGCGATACCGGTAAAAGTTTCTGATCACTTTGGATAATTGAAAAATTATATTAGAACAATATAATTAATTTCATAGAGACATATAGTATCTTCGTAAAATAAGAAATAAAATGAATTTTATTATTCTAATATAATTTTGCAATTATCCAAAGTGATCGAAAATGTTGCTGTTATCAAAAGTGATGGAATCCTTTTGACCGGTACTATAGGACATTAAACATCTTCCCGCATGACATTCCCTCCGCCATAATAAGCTTCGTGTATTTTCAGTTCTCTTTCTCTCTCTCTCTCTCTCTCTCTCTCTCTCTCTCTCTCTCTCTCTCTCTCTCTCTCTCTCTCTCTCTCTCTTTCTCAAGTAGATGTAATTATCATATTACGATTAAGTTTACGACTGTTCTCAACGCGACGCCCAATTAAATCTGTATGCCGCGTTATTTCAACCAGTCTCACGAGATAATAATAACGGGCCGCTCGTACATCCATATAGACTGCACTTTGTTTCATTTTACAGGAAAATAAAAAGTACTATATACACGCTTTATATAATTGTGGGGGGCTGGCGTTGAACCGACTGGGTACGACCACCCGTGGCTCGGCATTTCGCGTCTTCGGCGTCTGTCGTATTTGCGGTTTAGATGCTTCTTTACTTTGTCAAAGTTGCAGGAGAAAAAAAACAGAAGAAATAAAAAAATAAGAGAAAAAAAGCGCGCGAACATCAAGACTGACGCGAGCAATGAGTAACGCGACGATCGGCACGGATACAGCGAACGACGCGTTCGCAGACGCCCGCAATGTGTGTACGGCATATTGCCAGAGAGAGAGAGAGAGAGAGAGAGAGAGAGAGAGAGAGTCGAGGGCGTCCGAGACGGAATTGGGGGACGCGAGCGCGTAGACGGTCGAGCGGATGCGTCGAGTGATGTACTTCCGGTTATTGAGCGCCGTCTGAAGGCTGCGAGAGAGGCTGCGTGCGTAGAGTCGTCGAACCACACTATATGCATATACATACACGTTTTTATATCTCTATGTACGGAGGTCGCTCGCGGGACGCGAAATTGTCAAAAAATTCGCGATGACGTTATCGGATGTGTCAAAGGAATGCGAAAATCCAAAGAATAACGATCCATACTTTTTTCGCCGTTCCGTAAACAATATTTTATTCCTATGTATTTTTAATAGTCAGTGGTTCACTTTTCACCATGCGGCAAATCATATCTTGAGTCTCTTTTGACGTGACCCACGAAAGCAACGTCCAACCAGACCACTGAAATCCGGGTATGCTAATTTGGAAGCCCTCGAAAATGGCCATTATATCGACTAAAATCGCTGAAGATTGGTCATGAGTTTAAAAGAAGGCAAGCAAAAGGAAAACAAAGAGGAAACGATTGTACGCTCAATTGTCGAACTCCCGAGTTCGGATTTCTTCTGGAAACACCTGGAAGTCTTTGCGTCGCAAATACACAAGTATGTGTTCAGCACCTTTTCGGACCGAGGGAAACGTGTGCTGATTAAACAAGGACTCTTCGTCTCTCAAGAAATCACGTAGCTCGTTTTATTTTATTTTTTTATTTTTTATTACCCGATATAGACTCGCGTATCATTTCGGATTCTCTGGCCCCACGATCGTAAAATTATTATGAGAATGTTACCGACTCGTGGCTCTTTATTATTCAATGTTTGAGGAACGATGAAAAAGAGAACGAACGACAGAAAGAGGGAGAGAGAGAGAGGGTGTGCGGACAACCCAATTAAAGAGAAACGAGAATGGCGAAGCAAAGAGAACTCGCTTCATGTATTACGAAGCACCGGTTGCACGATGACCAGATACACTCACATATAAATATATACATACATGAATATATATATATATATATCATCATCATAGTAGTGTAATAATGGTCTAATAGACACTGTGTAACGAAGATACATGTTGGATGGACCGTTGACCGACGAAAGGGCATAACAAACACAAGTCCCCGTGTACAGTGCACTCGGTTGCGCCATTATATTAAAAAATGTCTTTGTCGTCAACACGTGTCTTACTCGTGTGTATACGACATATGTACAGACCGTTGTGTGTTACTGTGTACTAGTAAAGGGGATAGAGCACACGATAGAAAATTGTTGTGCCAAGTACGCGATGACATTAAGCTTTCCGTTTGCGGATTTTTATCTTAATAATATCTCGTGCGTGTCTCTCGACTTGTCTTTCACTACGCTACATCGAGAGAAAATATATAAATATATATATATATATATATATATATATATATATATACACAGGTGTTTATATATATTTATATATGTACGTAGATCCGGAGATACACCACAGCTCAGTGGCTACAGCGTTTATTCATGCGCTGCATTTCACATGTTCCGCTGGGTTAAGGTGGGTACACCATTTTTAATCGTGAAACAAATACGATAATTTTTATTAATATTTTTACAAGGGTTGAAATGCTTCTTCAGTACTAAAATATTTTTCGGGCTTCTTCGAAAATGTACAATCATTTTCAAAGAACAACATTAATGAGAATTTCGAAAGTGTGATGTTTCGCTATTTTAGCTGTACCGGAGATATTTTTATTTTATTTTTCTTTACGATTCTACGAAACAAGAATTTTGCAGCAGTTCGAAGCTCAAGTAAATTTAGAAAAAAACGTTCACATAACTGCGAACCGTTAGCTGTGTCGCACATCCCGGAAGAACTTGTATGCGATTCCGAAGGTGCAATATACTCGAGACGAAATATGATAACGGATATATATATATATATATATATATATATATATATATATATAAGTCGAAATTCCGAATTGTGCAACGCCCTTAAATATATATATTGTAATTGTGTGCACACGAATGCCGAGTATATTTATAATAGCGTATGATGTGTATACGACGCGAATTCTCCTTGCGGTACCGTGTATGTGCGCGCGCGTTCGAGAGAGCAACGATTTCGACGTTAACTGTTCGTCAGCACGCATGTCGGTAGCCTGAATGGTTTATAATTGCGGCATTGTAGATATAGTACGAGATACAAAAGTGTTTCTTCCCGCGATGTTGCACCGACACTGCAGATACAGTGTCCATACCGAGGAAGAGCGCGCGAGAGAGAGAGAGAGAGAGAGAGAGAGAGAGAGAGAGAGAGAGAGAGAGAGAGAGAGAGGTGGGAAAGACCGGGAAACGGCAGTGCACGTCGTATGTGTATTACATTTTCTCGGCACCATCAAAGAATTACATGCAGTCGTATTAGAAGCAAAAAACTGACCCTGCAACCAACCCCCATACGGCGTTTTTTAATTTTGATAAATAATTTGACGAAGTTTTTACTGGTTCTTTGTAAGTAATGCACCTTCGACTTTTCCCAAAACACCCCGCACTAAGCTCGCAAACCACCAAGATAAAAAGACATCCCCAAAACTTCCACATTCCAAATAACATTGACAAATAATTTGTACAAAACGGGAAAACTTTTTGGCCATCGAGTGCATCTGCAAGGCCGACTGGACCCAACTGCCCGCTTAAAATGGTACGTGAAGACACTATCGTCAGCAATTATAAGCAACAAAAAGAACGACGTGAAATTCGCATGAAGAATGAAATTTTCACACTTTCCGTTACGCGTTTCGTGAACATTGCAAAAGGGGGCCTTGAATAAAGGAATGCCTGTATACGTGTACGAATAATTATATACGTGTATATGCGTAGGGGGGCAGTGGGGTGCACGAGTGTTCCATTTGAAACAGTGTCGGAGTGTGACGTCTCGGTTATAGGTACTTTTCTACTCTACCATTTAATGCGCTCGCTTACGTAATGGCCATTGAGGACTCGCACGCAGTTCAATTCGTATACGGAGTCCCTCCTCTCGGATAAGTACGTGGCTCAAGTGCGTTTTCTTTTCAAGTCGAATGCACAAGGTAGAGGGCCTCATTGTTGCATACGTGCTACCGATACAATACGATAAATACAGACACACCTGCGCGCGCGCGCGCGAATATGTATATATATATACGTAGGCAAAGCTGATTTTGAAGACAACAAAATGTAAGGATCTTCCTCACGAAAACCACATGTCCTGATAGCCAACGTTACATAGATAGGTTAAAAAATATGTATATATGTTTAATGAGAATCGTTCCGACTTGTTGGTTTTTGTGCACCAAATGACACGCTACTAAGGGTTGGCCACCGGTCATTAGGGAGGAAGGGCGGGGGGAGTGAGGGAAACCGAGCGTTTCGCGCCTTCGACGTCTTTCTCACTCGCTTCGTTCCCTCGAGACACTTTATTGTGTACATAATATATAATTTTTTTCCCTCTCTTTGTTGTTTGCATTTCTATCAAACCATAACAGCGAGCATCCGGCCTCAACAATGCCGCTGCTGCTGCTGAGGCCTGAGGGTGCCATTACCGAGCCATTCTTTTTCCTCTGTGGATCGCGCATCACTATGATCGCACCGCACTTTCATTCCGTGCGTTCGCGCACACAGAGGAAAGTAAATATGCAGGTACCCACGCTTGGGTCGATCGATGGAGACGATAAATCGCTCGTTTGCACCATTTTCGAATTTTCACCCGTCATCGTAGAAAGTAAAAAATGTTGTTTCGTGTTTAGTCGAAAAATCGGATGGATCATTTCAAGGGAGGGAGAGGGAGATTGTTCTCCCTCGATCTTTTCGCTGTTGGTTTGAAAAACAAAAAATCCGTTCTCAAACAACCAGGGCAAAGGTGAGCGAGACTTTCAGGTGAGTGAAAGAAAAGTTATACTAGGAGAAATGAGGGAAGAAAAATGGCTGAGTAATTAAGAGAGAACGTATAGGGAGCAGGGACAGGTCGAGTGCCCGCGACTCTGACGGAAAGGTGAATCGAGGAGAATCGCACCAAGGCATGGCTCGCTGCCTCTCTATATTCATATACCTACAATATAGTATATGTATAAATACATAAGTTTGCGCTCGTCTAGCAGTCGTCGCCGCAGCATTAAGCGTTTATGAACGGATCTTAAGATACCATCTACCATCGATCTTTCGTGTGAGCAAAGCGAACGTCGAGTATATTCTTGAGACTCTCTCGTTCATGGAACCGATCGTTCAACGCGATTTTGCTATCTCGATCGCGAGATCTTTCTGTTCTTTCTTATATTCTTTCTCACTCTCATCACGATCTTTTCATATCCTGTAACGTGCGCGCGCTTGCGTGTGTGTGTGTGTGTGTGAGTGTATCATTCGGCATCTCGCTCTAGGCTGCTCAATGTCTCACGTCAGAACGAATTGTCTATCGTGAGAGTAGTGATTGACCAAACGGTTCTTTTAGTTGCACCAGGGCTACGGAAACATTGGAATAGCAAAGGTCACATTGTTTTCGCATCATTATCGAATTGATCAGTGACTATAACAAATCGGCTTTGGATCGACAATATAAAGGTCAGGGACTTGAGGCCCTTAATCACTGAAGACCTTAAAGTCTAAGATTTGTCTAATTTACAATTATCGATTGGGACACAGAATCTTTGTTTGAATTTTCTTTTGCGAACGCTTAGGGCAACATTTTTTTGTCACGGCAATCGTTACTGTTAAACAACAATTCATCGAGCAATAAATCGAACGACGGATGATAAATTATCATACGCGGTGAAGATTAACAAATCAATAATGAAGACATTTTCGAAGGAATACCGTGAACTGGCGGTCGATCGCTACGTGTATCGATGAATCGTTTCCAACTCTCGGCCCAACTTGGCTGATATCTCTCACGCTGAAGGCACGTTTTCCCGCACAGGTTATACCTCTTCACTTTCACCCCTGCCAATGATCGCTCGCATCACCGCGTAACTCGGACATTTGCATAGACTAATGAATATGTTAAATCAATTTAACAAAACGAGCGCGAATGCTTTCCTCCCCCCCCCCCCCGCCCGCCGCTCCCGGTGGCCCCTTTACTCTCGCAGTACTACTTACACACACACTTACGAACGCGGTCTTTCTAAGTGGCCGCGGAGTGTGCGCGATCGCGCGAACCGCATACGCTAATAACTGGCTGGAAAGAGCGAGCGACAACGAGAAAGAGAAAGCGAGGGAAGGAGACAGAGAGCGCGCTAAGCTCACTCAGCTCGCACAAACAAAACGAGAGGTCTGTTATTATTGTAATTGCCGCGCGTGTAAAACCGCGTGTGGAAAATGAGCCTAATGTGACGTGTGTGCGGGCGGCAGCAATGCTGCTCTTTGCTACAGCAGTACACACCAAGCGAGAGAGAGAGAGAGAGAAAGAGAGAGAGAGAGAGAGAGAGAGAGAGAGAACTTTCAAAACTACAATTTCGTAATTGTCAATTCATTCCACGTTCTCAGCACGAATAGATACCTTTTCCATAGGAGAAAAAAATCACGCTTCATAATGACTTCGTGGAAAAACGAGCGAGTAAAAAGATGTAGATTGCGTGAAAATTATCGCGGATATTTGTATGAACGAATCTAGGATCATAATGAATATTAACGTTTTCTTAAGGCGGGACACCACTGTGACAGGTTAAAAAATTGATGGTTTTTTAAAATTGACATTTAAAAATGTGTGAAAAAATTCAAATGAACCCTTATTCGCCACACTGGGGTAATTTGCACCCAATCACGACATTCGCAATTTTCATTTTTTTCACATATTCAAATCAAATTGTTGGCTGTATAATATACACTACTTTGAAAAAGAAGCTTTCAAGAAGTCCAAAAAAATCAAGTGAAAATATTAAATAGTTTATTTATAATAACGGTTTTCGTCGCTGGGGTGCAAACACCCCCGGTGTGCCGAGTACGTCTCTCCACTAAAGTGTGCCGAATAAGGGTTAAAGTAATGAAAATTGACTAAGTTACAGACGATGTAGCGAGTAGCGCAACGATTTACGTACACTAAAGCTTTCAATCGCGTTTTTCTCGAAACCACTTTCGTCGACCTGGCCGGAATCAGAACTCTAGCTATAATTGTTTTATAAAATGAAAATTTCCGTGATCTCAGTAGCTGTCTAGTACCTAGCTATGTCTTTTAACTTGGTAGTTCTAGGTGTCCAACTATAAGTAAACATTTCGCCAAGATATTTTTTTGGTTTGAACATTCCCCATTTTTTTTCGAAACACGGCTGCGTACAACCAAAACTACATTTATATAGACTATACATTGTTTTACTTTCATTTTTCAGACCAACCATTGTCTAATTATTGTTCTGGCCGTTGGACCACATTTTTTCATACCTCCATTATACCTCACTAACGTTATTCATTTTTAATTTTTCAAATAAAAATGTACACGAAATAAGATCAATGTATGCTTAATAACATAACCTTTTTCCAAATCCAAAATAAATAATATAGAATACAAAAAAAATCGGAGAAAACCACTTTTTTCGGCCCATCACAGTGGCGTTCACCCGTAAACAACTGTTCATCGATGAAGATTTTAACTTAGCGTGTTTTTTTTTCGTAATTACAATTCAAGAATCAAGGATCACACTAGTATCCGTAACAGAGCAATTACTATTACACCACCATATGTACGAATATTTCTTATCACTAATGCCAATGTGCAAAATATTACGAACAAGTGTAATGATTGCGAAAAGAAAGAAAATTATAGTAAGTCTTCAATTATGGCCGTAATGGTAACAAAATACTACAAGAATACCCTATCGTTTTTATGCCGCAACAACAAATATTATCAATTCTATTCTAAAGATTTAATTTAATTTCTTACAATAGAATAAGTTTTTTTAATTATCGTCAGTAAATGTGCCATGAATAGTCTGTAATTATAATTTCCCAACAATAATTCGTCAAAATTTGTCGCTATATTAATTTAAGATAATTATTAACAATTTAATAGATAGTTGTTTTTTATCGTTAATTTTGAAATGTGCTAGTTATGTCATTTGAAAAAGCGCGGTTCAATTAATCCTCAAAGTCTTCGTTGAGCGTTTAAAAGTTCTTTTTCTTTTATTACCTTACGTTAATTGGTCAAGTTATCGGAGTATTATTTAAAATGCCCAACTATCGAGAGTCATAGGCTACATAACGTGGCTACGGAGCATGTAATCTCGTGTCGGTCTCGTGCAAGACGCAACGTTTGCTTGATTCCGTCGGCGTAACATTCAGGGTGAATGGCGGGGGCATTATATTTAAGACCCGGAGCGCTTTAGTCGACTCATGCAGATTGCATATCCAGTTGATTACGTCCTTCCCCTTTGCGGGCGCCCACCGCACTCTTTCGTCGTTACGTATAAAATCTTTGGATCCACCTCCCCCCCCCCCCCCTGGTAGCCACATCTCTACCTTTTAATGACTTTAACGCGAGGGTTACGTATTATTCGATTACCAACGTCATATGCGTCGCGTTTCGTGCACGATTTCCCGTGAAACTATATACATATACCTATATTTATACTCATGACAAAACTCTCGGTTAAAGATGACGACGAAAAAAAAGGGGAAACGCAAAAAAATTACGTGCTCGCAAAACTCATGCAAACGAGGGAACGAAGTGATGACCGAGAGAAAAAACGACCGAGAAGTTCGTAGCAGCCGGGAGTCTCAACAGTCCGGTGGGTATGCAAAGCTTGTTTGTTTAATGAGGGTAGCGAATCTTGAAGTAATTCCGAAGCCCTTCCCCTCTCTCTCTCTCGAACGATGCGTGCGCGAGTTCTTACCTCGAGGGACTTTCTCTGTATTGTATATATATATCCTCCGCTTTCGGCTTGAGAATAATTCTTATCGTAGAATTCCGATATTGGCACAGCTTTTTATGAAAAAGCCTGTAGGCATTATATCGGATAAAATTTTGGCCGTTTTTTTCGCTCAAATAATGTATCAACATCACAAGAATAATATACAAAAAGGAATTACGGCAGAGTGGGGTAAATAAGGACGCTGGGTAATTCCGGACAGCTCTGTATTCGGTGGCTTAGCCCCCCCCCCCCCCCCCGCCGAGCTAATACACTGACGAAATTGCGTCCGTCATCTTTAGTGGACAGTAAGTTGATAGGACAGGCGGCTGCGCGCGGATTTTGTAAGTAAGTTTTATTCAAGATTTTAGTGATATTTGTTGCAATTTTTCATGATTTTAAATGTTGTGTTTACGTAGATAGGGGAGACCGGGGCAAAATGGTATAGCGGGGCATAATGGGACCGGGGCAAAATGGGACCGGGGCAAAACGGGTTTGGGGCAAAATGGAATAGTGAAAATCAACACTGCTGGAAAATACGTCATTGGGGCAAAACGGGACTGGGGCAAAATGGGCCGGAGAAAATCAGGCTCCTCAGAAAGAGGCGGTTGGGGCAAAACGGGATCGGGGCAAAATGGGACAGTGGAATAATTCGATGCAGAAACGAAAGAAATGCAGGGGTAATAAATGAGTGAAAACAGGTTTTATTGAATGTTACACGATATTTGGGTCACACTCTACTTACGGTACTATAATTTAACGGTGGCAATGTTTAATTTTTATTTCTTGTTTAACTAAGCTAATTTTTATCGGTACAATTGTCGCAAACGTACTCGATTAAGTTATCGTCAGCATGGGCACATGAATAGTGGGCCCATTTCTCGCATGAATTACAACGAATCCAGGATTCCTTGGATTTCGAATATAAACCCCCGCAGAAAAGGCATGATGCGTCATCGTCGGTTGTTATCGACGCCGCTGGATTTTTCTCACGAAGTTCTCTGTAGTACGAAGAATTCGTAAGAATGCCACTTGTACCTTTTGTTGATGTCGCCTTACGTTTTGATTTTTTGCCTGCCGATATCGGAAGCAGCTGGGAACCAACTGCACGTTACTGATACTGATTTTCAAGCCATTGATGAAAATCTAACTCTTGTCAATTTTTACGTAAATTGTTTTATGAAACTAGAACCGCCGCTCCCCATGAAATCGACGGATATGTGTCGACAAATATATCGGTCAGTCCGTATTATCTGCGTATATGTGGACTGAAACGAACCACAAGCACCATTTAGATTAGATTATGTTTCAACAGCTCTTTTATAGAGCCGAAGCATGAATTTTCCTGTCATCCCATTTTGCCCCAAATTCAGCGGGCTGCGACACTTCATTTTTGTGTGTCCCATTTTGCCCCAATTTGATATTCCACTCCTCTCTGTCCCATTTTGCCCCTGTCCCATTTTGCCCCAAATCAAGCACCAAGAAACTTCATTTTTTGCTATCCCATTATGCCCCGATCCCATTATGCCCCAGTGCCGTTTTGCCCCGCTATACCATTTTGCCCCGGTCTCCCCTATATGCGTACTAGCGAAATACTGTATTTGGTTCTGAACAGGGATTATATATAGCAGTAAAACCATAAAACAAGAAATAATACAAGTAAACCTAACCTATAAGTTTTGATTGTTTGATTGTCGAAGTCAGTTTGGGTCAATTCTGGACATGAGGCGTGGGGTAATCCCAAACGTCCGAAATTATTCCTAGACCTTTAGTCCTTTGACCGAACGTGAACTTAACAAGATTTTATTGTATTTCAGATGCCTCGAAAATATAAAAGGAAGACAAAATAAATATACTCCCGAAACTTAAAAAAATGGCTGTAAGGCAGATAAAAAATAAAGATCAAGTTTTAAAAAAGGCCGAACAAAGTGATATTCCGAAAGCAACGCTGTTCAATCAACTTGGGAAATATGAAGAAGATATTAACTGATTCGAAGTGTATTGAGAAGCCAGAAGAATTAACGCGATGCAAGAAGAAGAGTCCGTATTCACCCGAATGGCATTAGGTAATTAGGGACAGTAAAGGTTTTTTTTTAATATTAATGTTCGTTGATTAATTACAAATAATGAATAATGTTGATCTCGTAAGGTAATGACCAAAGATTAATCATTCATAAAAAAAAGACCGATTGATACTAATTTTTTGACTTTTATTGAAGGATTTCTTTAAGAGTCCGCAATGAGGTATCTCACTCTCCTCTATGCGCGAAATATTTTTTTTTTAATGTTACGATCTGATTTTCCGATGCGCCTCCGTGCGCTCCAAAACGCACGAAAGATCCTGGACGGTGAAAGTTCCAATTTGGAGTCGTTCAGGATGGTCGTGTACAAGCAATATACAACGATATAACAACTGAAGACATACTATCAAAATACCTTGGTGAGTACACGCAAAACTGAGATAAGAGCTTTAATTCCGTCTTGTGGAGGATAGCTCACAAATTAATTTTCGAAATTTCCAGCGTTTTTCTTGAAAGCACATTTTTGAAATCGGGAGAACACATAATTCGGGCAATTTTCATCCGATTGACTTGGAATTTGAAGTATAGCTTCTTAAATAGATTCTCTGAAGAAGTACACAGGATTTGTACGAGAGATCAACAATTCTCGTTTTTATAAGCAAATGAACGCAATTTGTTCACAACATTTTTTTTTAATTATGCCATTTTGCAATAAAAACCATATTTTTTTAAATAACCGTGTGTCCTTATCTAGCAGAACTAATATATCTGACGCATTTTGTTTTGTTTTTGCTATAGGTGCTAATCGATAAAAGTATTGCATCCCCCCGCAGAGTGCCTAAAAAACCTCTTACTGTAGCGACGGCTGAGCCGCTAATTAGGATTTTGTTTTCTTAAAATAAAATCCCGAAAAAGTCTCACTTTTCGATGAGCCACAGAGATGTAACGCCTTGAAGAAACGTCATAGAATTACTTCAAACTAATACGCGACGCAGGTGATGATTGGATGTCCTTTTTTGTATCCGAACGAGCATACGTTTAAATTGCTCATTGCTCGGTATGATGAGTATTCGAAAAATATGTTTATAATAATTCTTTGAGGGAAACAGAATTGTGTATGGTACTAAAATAATAATAACTCTCGATGCACATTTTCGAAAATTCACTATATAATGTAATAAATTGCCCTGGCTCTTGGAAAAGTTTATTTTCCTCCACTTTGCTCGTTCCTCGTTCCCTCACTTTGGTTCTTGCAACATTTTTTGTTTCCTTCATTCATTCAACTCGCCATTTTATTAATTGCTAGTACAGTCATTGTAGTTTTAGCATGATCGCAAAAATAAATATGCGAGCTTGAGAGCTCCCGGTTATGAATTTGCCAACGAGCATTATCCGTGCGAGAATGTTATCGCGACATTTCATCAGGTATATCAGAACGCGCACGGGGCGTCGTAATCGTCATCGCGGCTGCAATAGCCGCTTTAATTCCCGGAGAAAACACAGTTTTCTGTCTGAGCAAACCGCGCGCTCCCATGTGCTCGTACAGGCACGTAAGCGCTGTGTACGTTACACGCTCGGGCTGACGCTTCTTCGAACGTGTACAAAGCTAGTTTACCGCTGGTTAATACACTCTCCAATAAAACGCGGCGACAACGACGTCACCGCCCGAGAACTTTGTCGTCTGATCAACACGGTAGCTAACCCTCTGGCGCCTTCGACTTTAACGATATATTACGACTTCGTGTCGTGACACCCAAAATCTCTGCACAATTGTTCCCGCTGATGTTTTGTTTTATCGGTCTTCCGTGCAATAAAACCAAAATCATTGTCGATAACGGGCGAAAAAACTGAAATCTTAGCGACGAAAGAATGATACCTATTGCAATGGATCGATGCCTGCATCGATGTAGAAATCAATATGGAACAAGAATGCCGATTATAAATTCGGATTAGGCTAGATCTTACTGTCGTTCTAGTATGAAATGTAATGGAAGAGGGGCTAGGGCATTCGACAAATTCCAGATAAAAATAAGGATAAGATTATAATCCGTGGTTCCGGAATAAATTACAAATATTGTTATACTATACTGTATACACTCTTGATTATTCGATGGGTAATTGTTATGGCTCCGTTCCTTCTTAATGATTGTATTAACGGCCGGTACGAAGATTGTGATATTTTTCTTACGATTTTTCGGTTCCCAATACACCGTGGCATTTGCATGAAGGCACGGGGAAGCAGTGGCAATCCGGGGACAAGTATTGAGCGTGGCCAACGCTGCTTGACATTAGAGATCGCCGCAATTGAACACCGACCACACAACTTTTAACCGGTGGTTAATTGTAACTTCATTTTTATCTTTGTTAAATGTATAATTGCCAAAAGACCCTGAATAATTGTAGGCCATCACATAACGCCTTTTTATAGGTATTTCGGTCCAACAAGCCGGCGCTTTATCTTTGTCGTTATCGTACACGTCCGGAAAATTGTTGTGGGAAAGGTCGACAAAGAAAGGCCCCGTTCGAATTCACTGTAGGGGTATAAAAACGATTGTGCTTGAGGAGTGAGAGAGACAGAGAGAGAAGCATGTAGAAAAAAACGACGAGGGGATGTGAAAGAAAGATTAGGAGAAAGAGAGGAAAGGTTTGGCAATAAAGGTAACTCTTTGGTGTGGCACGTGCAGTGGCGAGCCTTGTAGAGTAAAACTCTCTAGTGGGCAAACGAACGGACCACCTGTCTTTTCCTCTCCTCGATCTCTCCCCCCCTACTCTTCTCTTTACCGCTTCACGTCGCTTATAAACGTTTATGGCACGTTATAAAATTAATTTAACGCGCGATTACCGCGGCCTTGCTCGTCGTGCCAATCCTCGTGCATTTTGATGCTCTTCCGACACTACGGCGCTTCCAACTTACCCTAAGAACAGTCTTTCTCTCCCCAAGCATGTTCCTCGATTTTATACCAACATCGATTTCATTAATCCCGACTCGTGCTATCGTTAAGAATCATCGCTTTCATTCAATTCGCTATAGCTATCGCTCGAGACAATTTTTCCACATGGTTCGAGTTTTTTTTAAATAAAATTCATTTTCGATTAAAAAGCGAATTTGTCCATCAAGCCGCATCTCAATTTCAGCATACTGTAATGACAAATGTGAGAGTGAAAAAAAAAAGAATTTCGCTGTGAAGAATGACTGTCGAGTCTCGACTTCCTGCGACGATGGGAATGCGACGCGAAGTATTCGCATAATATACAATAAAGGTACTCGCGGCTCTTGGACACGCCACGATGATCGAGATCTTTATTATATTGGTGCTCAAGCTGGTATTTAATATATACACACACACACACACACACACACACACGCATAAATGTGTGCGTGTAAGTTCTCTCTCTCAAGTCTAGTGCACGTTGTAAACATAAAACTCAGCAGTGTGTTGCTCGTATATACGTCGCTAATGAAAAATGCATCGAGATAATTGAACCAGACTTTATTATCGCGCTTTGTACGTGCTCAACCGCGGGCTATATAGAGAAGTACTAGATATGGATAGTTCGCATATTTAAAACAAACTCCTTATATTTATTCATATGAATAGAGGAAAGAAAACAATTTATGAGGGCGCGATCATTTTCACGGTGAGAAAACGTTTAGTGAAAATGTTCTTATTTATTTAAGATTATTGCGTAAATACTGAAAAAAATTAATAGCGGAGACCTTGAATTTCGAAACGGATATGAGTTGAAATTTTCGAGACACCTCCCTTTCGATATGATTATTTTTCCTGTACCATGCCAACCAATTTAAATACACGGCAAAAAAGTTGATATTCACAATTAAAGTGTGTTTACAATTGAAGGTAGTCTGACATTTAAAAACCGAAAACGCAGCATTCAAATCGTGTTAAAAAAAACCCAAAAGAAACGAGAAGCAGCGAAGTTTTTAGCCCATGGCTACGAACCATTCGCTTTCATCAGTGAGATCATCCAAATAAGCGCTCGGGGAAAGGGATTAACGAGTTTTTAATGAACACTTGCCCCGCGTCGCCGTCGTCGTCCTCGTCGTCGAAGTATCAGCTGAGCCAAACCAAGGAACGAAACACCTGCCTGAAGAACTCTCGCTCTCTTTCCCTCTCCCGCACCCCGATTCAGATCTTATCCCATCGTGCACGGGGCTAATCGAGGTCGTGCGCGCCCCCACCCCTTTTACCTTGCCCCATCGCTTCGACGTTTCGATTCTTTTCCACCCACGCCAAAATTGATTTTTCCTGCGCTCTTTTATTTCTCATAATAATCATAATAATAATAATAATACTAATAATAATGATAACAATAAAACGCAGGGGGCGGGGCAGTTACGCGCAACCCTGGAAGAACACCACGAAACCTGCTCGTATTATCGCGTGTCAGACTCAAGCCAAACGATTATTGTCCTAACTAAACGAGTCCTCACTAATTTGTCATCGATGTTTTGTACGAGTCTAATATAGATACGGCATTCCTTTTTCTTTTTTTTCGTCCTTGCGTGCGACAGTAGAGTGGGGGTATTCTATGTTTTATTACTTTTTATACAGAGGCTTCGTATACGATCTTGTCCAACACGCGGGGTCGAGACGTGGGGTGAAAATAAATAAACTAATAAAGCAATTCCGAGCTTGGTGAATGCTCAACACGATTGTAAATATACGTTCGAGTACTTGTATGGCTCATTGTGAAAATGTCAGAAAGAAAATTCCCCGTACAAAAATTGGTTGGGAAATCCCCAGATCCTACAGCAGGCTTATAGGAACTTGGTATGAATGCCGTTAAACCAAGTGGATTCCACGCTATTTTCCAATTGACGTCGTTTGAGAATGTTTGATTTGAAAATATCAACCGGAATTTGTTAGAACACCTAAAAAATATCCATTCGTGATTCTGAGCACAAATTTGTTGAGGATCTTAAGATGCACGGACTATAGGAATTTAGGCATTTGTTAGGGACACTGCACATAGGGAGTCTTCATAGGGATCCAATTGGTTTCTGTACTGTTCCCCGACGAACGTCGTTTGAGAATTCCCACCACGTTTAAATCGAAAATATGTGAAAAAAAAGTCACGCGAAAAGACTCGGCGTCTTTGAAACATAACCTGCACGCTTCGCAAGCGTGTACGTGTGCGGTGATATTATGTCAAAGTGCGCTAAAATAAATGACAAACGATGATTACAGTGGATTTTCGGTAAGGTGATTTAAATAGATTTTTAAGATATACTTTCTAAAGAGATGTATACTTTTTTAAACATAATATTTATACTTTTATGAGATCCACTCATTTTGCACATCTATATATTTCATGTAGAAAATTCACGGTATACAATGCGATGGGATCCGTCGAAAATCATATCGGATTCTGTTCGGTGATGTGGAAATCTTTGAGGATTCAAATTGCATCCAATGTACGACCGTGACGTTTTAGTATGTTTTATATACTATCAGGAATTGGGGACAAGTATAAGAATCGAATTAGATCCCTAAGACAATTTTCGCCTGGGACCGGGTTTATTTTTTAGTGCCTTATAAAAGTATGAACATCGAAAAAAAATTATTTTCTTTTTTTTCAATTTAAAGAAGCTTTCTGTTGGAGGATCGTACGCTCTCGTCAATCAATATGTTGTCATTTTTTTTTCGTCAATAAGGACCCTCACTAGTCGTGGTGAAGAAAAGGGGACAGAACGACCTTACACGGAAATTTCGTGCTGCTTCGAACAACTTCATATCCCTCGTAGAAGCGTCACGCGATAATAACAGGTCCTTCTTCGACTTCTTCCTGTACCTTGGAGCTGTCGCGGTGGTGAGAGATTCGTCGACAAAAAGTCGGGAACGCGCGACGCGTCAATCGCTCGGTCTCTTTTCAGCTGGTCGAAAAAGGTACAAAAAGCTGGCAGCGAAAGAGGGAGGGAGAGAATTGACTACACATCGTAGCTAAGGAGTCGCGGTGAGAAGACGAGAGAGTAGACCGGCTCGTTTGTCGAAAATTGGAACGTTTCCGGGTGTCCGTTTATATACGAGAAATAGAGACGAAAAGGGACTGCCTGTCGGGGGACTTACACTTGAACACTTTTCTTCTAACCCATCAACGAGCGGGCGTAATGCGTTTTTCGAGTTACATCCGTAAATGGCCGAATGCGAAATGAATATACGACAAGGTAATTCTAGGTCTTTGAGTTGACGACGCACGCGCCTCCTCCGGCATATACGGGCTGCTTGCGACCACAAAATATGGGGCTCGATCCCCTCCTCGACCATTATTATTTATCGACCACAACGGGGAATCATAGATCCGGACACGGTCGTAAAAAAAAGGTCGAAACAGGGCGTATCGAAATTTGTATCTGAAATCGAACGTTATTATTATCGTCTTATAAATCGTCGTGTAAACTCTGTTGTTTAACATGGTTTTTTTTTCTTTTTATTTTGCCCCTTCGACATGTTCTCTCCCTTTTGAATACCATTAGCCCCCGTCAACATTTATATTACGAAATTTGTAAGACATTTATCATAATAATTGTCACGTGTGCGCGCGGCCGACTTATCATTTGTGATTGCAGCACATTTTTCTCTCTCCTCGTGCAAAAGGTGCGTTATTGTTACTCGTATGAAAGATTAATATCTCAATATTCGCAAGTATATGTGGCTAAACCATGTGATATACGAAAATGGATAGATTCAAACGGGGAGGAAAGTATATGTGTCTGCAACGCGTACACGTTTCCACCTGTCATGTGTCGAGCTCGTGTCTCGCAAAATTAAGTAAATCAGTTCGGTACGTTTCAAGTCGGTTTCGCGAGAGAAGCGAGCGAGAGAGCGATAAAGTGACAAGCGCAGACAGATTTTGGCTTATACGGAAAGTCTGTGGGCTCTTCGGTCTTTCTTCGGAAAAAACTTGTAAACGAGGAAGGCCCATCGTTTTTTTTTTTGGGTCCGGCAACTTTTCGATGCAATCGCAGCAATTATTTCGAGCAAAAATAAAATTCGCTTTCTAACTACATTTCAAACGATTCACCAAAATATTACACAAATAGAAAGGGTGCCTTTCTGTAAATATTGTCTAGATAAATTTGATGTGAACAATGAATGTACTACTCAAGTAAAATGGAATAAGGATTCGGGCTCGAATAGAGAACGATACGTAAAAGATAAAGGATTCTGTGCATTTGTAAGAACTATTAAAAAACGATACAGTACTTGGTTGACAAACAAAGTGAAATTCTTAATCAAACGTTAAGACAGTACTGTAGTCTAGAAATTTGAAAAAAATCATCTTTTGGTATTTTCTTTAAGTATAGCCTTAAGAATAGGTCGAGGAAAGAACACTTTACAAGGCAAAGATCGCCGATTAATATAATGTAAGTATTACACACCATTATACCTCTTAGATAGTTGCCGTTGTTTCAAATTGTACTTAAAATTTAAACGCGTTCCTCTCCAAACTATTTTTTTCAAACTGGTTGACATAAAATCTCGAGTTCTATTTAACGAATTGACTTCAAATTTTGTATGGACCTTCAGTGTATATCCGTCTATCGTCCCTACCTCGGACATTGCGAAATGATTATTATTAATACTAAAAAAATATTACTTTGAAAAAAATCGGGCGAAAAAAGAACTTTTTTCAAATTTTCTTTGGTACCGGCGATAATGATAATGATATGGCGATAATGATAATCAGAAAAATTGGTTTTATTTCTGGTTCCGATGAATGGGATTGGAATCACGTCAACCGCCTGGAACCTTTTTTGATCACGGCTATATTTAGAGGCCCATAACCTATTCAATTTTTATATTTTGTGCACAATTTTTTTTCCGTAAGTTCTTGAAACCCCAATAAAAAGACTGTCAAAAAATGATAGGTAAAAAATATATACCTATATATTTGTTTAACAGGCCCTTAAAAACACCGAAAATTTGGGCCTCTAGAGTAGAATACCCCGTTAAGGTGCACATTTTTATCCTTATACATGAAATTGAATATCGTCCCTTTTTGTGAACAAGAACTCAACCCAAATTGAGGTAAGATTAATTCTTTCGGTGTACAATTTCCGAATGCAAATGCAACGATACCGTTGACCGGCAACAAAAAGTTGAGGATCCCAGAAAGAGACAGGGCGATAGAGAGGGTGCAAAGATTGTAATTCGATCTTTCTCGTGGCTTAGTAATGTTCGAGTATCCGAAACGGGTGAATCCGACTATCCTCACGCTCGATGCTCACGATGCAGAACTCGAAAAGAGCGAAAGACAGAGAGGAAAAAGAACCATTTCGTTCCGAGAAATAAGACGATGAACGGAAAGTGTATAACTGCTCGTTCACTCGCCCCTTGCATTCACCCTGAGGTCCCGCTCCGTTGCCGCACTCGAAAAGTCGAAACACTCCGTCGCACCGCGGGGTTCTTGCGATGTGTGTGTCCTTACACGAGAATAAAAATCTCAGCTCCTCGGAGAGTCGGCGCGAGGAGGAGAGATGTTTTGGAGGCTGCGAAGGAAGCGTAATCCGAGACGAACCGACGAATGTGCGGGGACCAACGAAAGCGTCGATGGGACGTTCTCATCGTCTCTCTATCCAACATTTCTACCTCACTCTCTTTTTCTCTGGCCCTTTCTCTCTTCTCTCACGCGCTGTCTCATTTTCGAATATTTTGTTTCCGCGTTGCAGGGAGCACGTGGGGCCAACCCCTGCCTGTGGGGTAAATATGCTTTCTCCGCATTCGGGTTCAGTCACGAAGCGACCAATTTGCTCGCCATGTGTTGTTCATCCCTTCCCTCTTCCTCTTCGAAGACACCGAAGAACGGCCTGAACCTTATCTTCACGTTTGATTCAAAACCGAAAAAAAAACGTGTATACAATCGGAGTATCCTTGAATATTAGAAAAATTATCGACCGAACTTTGTCGGATAAATCCCCCATAACTTCGTCAAGGATAAAAAAGCATATCATAGCCCTCGCCGTACATTCAATTCATTGTATTCGAGATAAATATTGAACTAATCGTTATAAAAGTTTGCAGATCCAACACATTACCGTGCTTTTTTTCCTCAACCAAACCGAAAAAGATACTTTCGGCTACTTCACCACCCTGAAGCATCTTCCGTACGGATGAAAAGTTATTTGTACTGCCTCGAACTTGTAACTATCGATCATTGCCTATCTCGCAATCATTTCCGGCCTTCTTTACATCGAGTCTACCACACTCCTTGCGACGGAAGAAAAAATGATTCTATCGGGCTAAGAAGAAAAACTTGTAGACTTTGCACGTCGATTTGGGGTGGAATTCTCAGTTTCGGGGCGCACGACACGGGGAGCTCGTGTCTTCGGAAATCCCGGAAGAGCCTTCAGATTTCACGCTCGTAACATATCGGGTGGAGCAACGAGTGCATAGCTATAAAAGCGGCATAAAGATCGACTATTTTGACAATCCGAAGCGCGTATAGCTACGGGAACATAGCTGGTATTCCACACGCGCTCACACACGCGCGCGCACACACACATACACACACACACGCACACATATATATATACACACATAAAGTGCCCAACGAACAGAATACGAGTAGGTATGAGAATGAAAGAGAAGGAAACTCGACGACGATAAACTTTACGATGGCTCGTTCCTGGGCGCGTAAACTCGAAAGTGTCGTCCTCTCGAGTGTTTCTTTTTTTAATTTTTTTTTCTTTCTCTTTAACCCTACAAGTTTTCGACCTTTTTCTCTCATTATTCCTTACTCTAATCTCATTGTTTTCGCCACATGTTTATATTGAAAAAAGTGATTTCGAAGACGTGTGATTTTCGGGACCGTCTTCAAAGCAGCCTGCTGTCCATATACTCAATACCTTAAGGCGGAAAACCACGGTGACGGGCCGAAAAAATCGATTATTTTGCGTGTTTTCAAAGTATACGCATTCAAGGAGATGTCAAACAATTTTTGAGTTAAAATATCGAAAGTCGACCAAGTTAGAGATGATGTAGTGAGAGCCGGTAAAGCAACGATTTACGTATACTAAAACTGCCAATCGCGTTTTTCTCGCTACGACTTTTCTCGACCTTGCCGGAATCATCACTCTAGCTATAATTGTTCGATCTTTAGTTTAAAAAACCAAAATGTCCGTAATTGCAGTACGTTGGCGTTTTTTTTTCAATTTAGTAGTTTTAAAGCCTACGAATATAAGTAAAAATTTCACCAAAATTACACGTTTTTAACACCCGCCATTTGGTGAGTATTTTTTTTGGAAACACGGCTACGTAAAACGAGAACTACATCTATATACATAACACTTTTTAATTTTTCATTTTCAGACCAACCATTGTCAAGTTATCGATCCGGCCGTTTGACCACATTTTTTATACAGGGGCTCTCTTATACCTCAATAACGTCGTCATCATTTATTTTTTTATAATAAACATTTATACGAAATAAGTTCAGTGTATGCTTAATAACATACCTTTTTCCTAATCCTAAATAAATAATCTAGTAGACAAAAAATTGGAAACACGACCTTTTTTTGACCCGTCACAGTGATGTTCTCGCGTAATTTTTTCTCTCGCTATTACTTTCCAGTACAGCTGAGTGTGCGTGTAAATATATATATATATATATATATATACAAGGTGTCCCAGAACTCAACGTCAAGCCGAAACGGGGTGACAGGATTGATTGTAACCATCATGAGAAAAATCAGAAAAAAAATCTATCCTATGCAGTTTGAAAATTATGGGCATTTAAGAAAAACCTAGAAATTTGGTCAAACTGTAACCATTTTTCGGTTATTGTGGTTAATTTTTATTATTTTTGTTCATTTAAACTGTGGAACCGTAACCCTAAATAACATTTCTAGAATCACAGTCAAAAATAATGACACAATTGCCCCAAGTTTCCTAGAATTAAGACTATTTGTTAAAATAGGAATTTAAAATTTTCAAAATTTGTCTACCTTGAAAGGCCCTGCTTTAAAAAAAAAGTACTAGAGTGCCTTGGCAAGTGCCATTAAAAGTTGGCGCATTTAATCAGGATTGTAAAATGGTACAATACTTGTTAGTTTCACACTAAAAAAAACGAGTAAAAAAATTAAAACCTCAAGTAACCCGATTTTTGCTAACCCATTATGTCCACTATCCATCTCTCTCATCATTTTGCCGTAAAATTAAGAACCTACCAAGAGCTTGTGCGAATAAAAACATTTTAACTGAGTAAAATGGGTTAGCAAAAATCGGGTTACTTGAGGTTTTAATTTTTTTACTCGTTTTTTTTAGGATGAAACTAACAAGTATTGTACCATTTTACAATCCTGATTAAATGCGCCAACTTTTAATGGCACTTGCCAAGGCACTCTAGTACTTTTTTTTTAAAGCAGGGCCTTTCAAAGTAGACAAATTTTGAAAATTTTAAATTCCTAGTTTAACAAATAGTCTTAATTCTAGGAAACTTGGGGCAATTGTGTCATTATTTTTGACTGTGATTCTAGAAATGTTATTTAGGGTTACGGTTCCACAGTTTAAATGAACAAAAATAATAAAAATTAACCACAATAACCGAAAAATGGTTACAGTTTGACCAAATTTCTAGGTTTTTCTTAAATGCCCATAATTTTCAAACTGCATAGGATAGATTTTTTTCTGATTTTTCTCATGATGGTTACAATCAATCCTGTCACCCCGTTTCGGCTTGACGTTGAGTTCTGGGACACCCTGTATATATATATATATATATATATATATATATATATAAATTGTTAAAATTGTCCCGATAGTACGGCAACCGGTAGTACACGATCGATAGAGGCGAGTCATCGCCGTCGCCGCCATAGGGCCTTGGGAATAATGCGGCGAGAAAAGAAAAAGGTAAATAAAAGGGAGGGTCGTGGAAAACTGAAAGATATCGAAACGAGCGATCGTTTGAAACGTCTTTTTTTATACACGACGGTGAAACTGATGTTCCTCGACGTTCACCTCGAGGCCTCATTGAATTCATGGGGTTACATAGGAAAGACCGTGGAATGCGCGTGAGCGAATGGATATTCGGTGATCGCAATCCCTAATGCACGTCTGTACTATGTGTATGTGCGTTTGCGTTTTACGGGTGAAATAACTGGTCCCAGTACTAGTAGTTGTACTTAATAGTAAATTTGTATGTATGTTTATACACACACACAGACACGCGCGCGCGCACCTATGTATGTATATGTTTGCGCGCGTGCGTGCGCGCGTGTGTGTGTGCGCGTGTGTGTGTGTGTGTGTGTGTGTGTGTGTGTGTGTGTGTGTGTGTGTCTACACGGCGCACGCGGTGGGTCTCGAAAACTTGGGGTGCGGATCGCAAGTCACGCCGAGTAATTGTGAGAGAAAAGAGCGCCCCTTGACACTCACGGGATTTTTTTCCTCTCGCGCGTGCCCTCTCCCGCGGGCATTCGAACAATTGACTCGGTACGCCATGACGTATTCCGACCTGGCTAGGACAAACAGACCAAAGTTGGCCGTGCGTGTCTATTTTTTTTTTAATCGTTACTCATTCGTATATGCGCGTGTAAGGCTGTGTATGTATGTACAGCAATATCACGCTCATAATTACGATCCTATGCAACTGACAGTTGGGTGCCCGTGCTCGGTATAAGGCTGCGGCGATCTTCTATACCGAGCAGCCCAGGCCTCTGCCAATAATGGATGAGTGACCGCTTGGTTTTCGACTATATCGCAACTGGAACCGGGTCGAATAGTAGCCGCTTGTGTCGACACAGGTTTTCAACAGTTTCCGCAAGCAAATGCGAAAAATGCCTTAGAAAAGGAATAACTGTGGCCGACTGGGGGGGGGGGGGGGGGGGGGGGGGTTCAGGCACTGAAAATATAAAGGGACAGGTGCTGGGTTGTACTGAAAGAGAATGAGATCGTAGAAGACCGAAAGGGCATGCGAAGAAACATCAGGGATAAAAAAGTGTAAAATGGCCCAAAAGGCGCCTATCAAAAAAACACCGACCCTCTAAATGTTCCGGAACACACCCTTATCGAGGGGTGAATCTTGAAAAAAAAAAAAAAACAAAAAAAATTCTATGTCCTGCGCGTTTGACATAATCGTTTTTTTTTATTGGCGTTGTGTGGAAAGTGGCCCAATAGGCGCCTATCAAAAAAAAATACTGGCCCTCTAAATGTTCCGGAACACACCCTTATCGGGGCTTGAATCTTGAAAAAAACAAAAAAATTCTATGTCCTGCGCGTTTGATATAATTGTTTTTTTTATTGGCTTTGCGTGGAAAGAGGCCCAAAAGGCGCCTATCAAAAAAATACCGACCCTCTAAATGTTCCGGAAAACACCCTTATCGGGAGGTGAATCTTGAAAAAAACAAAAAAAAATTCTATGTCCTGCGCGTTTGATATAATCGTTTTTTTTATTGGCGTTGCGTAGAAAGTGGCGCAAAAGGCGAAAGTGGCCCAAAAGGCAAATTACATGGACAAATATCAAAATGATTTGAACTGATGTATAAAGGTGGAAAAAGGACGTCTCGCGCGTCATTATTCCCAATGATAATACAGTTCTACGAGTGCATGTCTATCCAAACGTAGGTCTACGTGGCCGAGGGGCGTTCACACTCTCTCGCGAAATTATCTTCGACATAATCGATCCGTCTATGGCCCTCGAGATATAGCGGCGGTACTCGAGACTGTGTTTGCCCTAACGGTGCTTAAACATCGTTTTGCCTGATAAGAAGAGCGTATTATTGTCGAGCCATGCTGGATGAAAAACGGCCACGATGGACGGATGCGTAATACCCGAAGTAAAACGGAGCCCCCCCCTCCCCCTTCTGCCATTGCCGCTGCACCGTGTACCATCGGAGTTCCGAAGAGAAAAGGACACTGAGGATGGCACGGGACCAGCCGCAGTTCGTACAAATATTATGCTCAAACAGTCCGAAACAATAAACATCCAGGCCGATAACGAGGCCGTGTACGTGTGGCTATTGTTTAAAACGGCAAAACTTAAGAAGCGCCATTGAACGCTCAACAAGATCTTAAGCATCGGTTAAGTCCTTTTGTGTTGTGAGCGGTTGATCTATAGAAGGTACCCACCGTATATGGGCTAGTGTGCGCAGTAAATATCCGAGTATATATGTCTCGTTATTTATGTACGTATGCGCTATTTTCCGGGCCCTGCAACGTGCAAGCAACGGGAATGCTATATACCTCATCATGTCGGCAAAACAACACAACATGGGGCTTCCGTTTCTAGCGGGGTGGAAAAAATGGGGCGACGCACATACGACATTTCCGAAGTTCGTTCAGGAAACGATGGTACGTAATATACGTTAAGAATGGTGGGTCCTGGTTAGAGAAAGATTTAGAGAGAGAAAGAGAGATAGAGACAGAGAGGGAGGAAGAGAGGGGGGAGGCAGGAAAGAAAGAAAAGAGTGATGAAAATAAAGCCACCTCCGGAATACAGCTACCTGAGCCAAAAAGTAAGGTAAATCAATTTACGCAGTGCAATACAACGCAGAAGCTTGCCCCATGCGCGGGTATCTGTACATGTACTGCGAGCCTTGTGCCCTTTTTGCCATCTCGATGGGGCCCCTAACTCCAAAACGGAACAACTATAAAGGCGTACTAGCTCTTGATCGTCAAAGGCTGAATTTTCAAAGAAAGTGTGTGTGTGTGTGTGTGCGTGCGTGTGCGCGTGCGTGTGCGTGTGCGTGTGTGTGTGTGTGTGTGTGTGTGTGTGTGTGTGTGTGTGTGCGTGCGTGCGTGCGTGCGTGCGTGCGTGCGCGTGTGCGTGTGCGTGTGCGTGTTCGTGTGTGTTTGTGTGTGTGTGTGTGTGGGTGTGATCAGGGTTTTGGGCAACACATGCAGCTGACACAAACGGTGCAATTGGTAATTCAGGGATTCTCAAATAACCCTCGAACTTCGGAATATTCAGTGAGAATTCGCGCTGTCGTCTTCGAGGACCTAAAGACCTATGGCTATCGATAATAACATCAATGTAAGGCCAAACTCCAGTCTGCCATCATTAGGGCGAAAAAATACACCATTAAAAAAATTGATAAACACTCGCGAGAACTTGCGAAGGAAGTAGTTCGACATACGAAGGTGGTTTCGCAGACAGCTTGAAATGTGTGTCACCCTTATCGTCCCCAAAGCTGCGCAGGGTCACGTGGCGTCGAGCAAATTGGTTGAATTGCGCGCTCGTCGGCGTTCGAACGAATAAACGCTTTTCGAGTGCCTGCTCTGACAAATTTCATCCGCCGCGAATGATATTAAGCTTGCCAAATCCCATCGGACGTTGAACCAAAAGCGGGTCTCGAGGAGCGAGTGAAAAGGGAAGCAGGGAAACATAGTGAGAGCAACGAGACACACGCACACACACACACAGAGAGAGAGAGAGAGAGAGAGAGAGAGAGAGAGAGCCGAGACGGGAGTAACCCCATAGCGCATTGCGGGTTAACCGTATGAATATGAGATTGGACGATATGATTATTCATACGCATTCGAGGGTGATGGCTAGTTGACAGCCGCTGTTTCTATCGCTGCTCTTACAATGCTCTTCTTGCTGCGATCGCACCGCTCTTCCTGCCGGGCCCAACATTGGGAAGGACCTAAGCGAGCCCGAGTACTTCCCCGGGTTCTTTCCAGGTCTGTTCGAGCCCGCAACGCTTTACGTGCACGCGTTTACCCTCTCACTCTTTCGTGTTGCTTTGATACCCTCATCTCTCTCTCTCTCTCTCTCTCTCTCTCTCTCTCTCTCTCTCTCTCTCTCTCTCTCTCTCTCTCTCTCTCTCTCTCTCTCTCATTTTGCTGCACACGTACGAATGCTCGGCAATGTATTGGTTGTGTCTGGCGTGCTCGCCCAGTGGCCCGAAGGCTTCTGCCCCGATAGTTTGCCCGCTGGGCCATGGCGGTTCCTGGGGTTGTGCAAGCCAAACGGGCTGCCAAGACGACACCATGCGGCGAGACAAGAGGGAGAGGCAAGAGACAGGCAGAATTTGCTATGGGCATCACAGGAAAGAGGTCGGAACAGAGCGAGAGAGAAAGAAAGAGAGAGAGAGAGAGAGAGAGAGAGAGACAGGCATTGGAAATTGCTCAGAAAAGACCCCAAGATTGAGAACGTTTCACGCGCGCGAACCCGCAACATTTGGAGCTCCACAGCCTGGCCACAGCCGTTTCTCCGATTACGTTCCTCCTTTTCTTCTCTCTTTCTCCTATTCGCTCCCTGTCTTCCTTTCTCATTTCCGACCAAAAGTCATCCTACAGGCACCGCGGACTCACGTTCATCTTGCACCAGGATTCTACGAAATCAACGATCGGAATTAATGGCCAACTGACAGACGGATCGCGCAACGTTTACAAGCCCCGAACCTATCTCATCCACACCATTGCGATGATTATCTTCGAGGCAATTCTGTGTGGCGCGTGTATACTACGAATAAGGATCGGGAGATGGTCAGGGCTCAGTGTGTGCCGGAATAAGATCAGCCTGGACGTACGTTTGCCCACAGATCTTGAACATCGCGCACTTGGTGGTTGTCGTCAATTTCCAAATAACGGGCTGCATGTACCTAGGTGGGTCAAAAAATTGCATTTTACGAAAATATTTTGATTTGATACTATCACCTTTTAGCTATACACCATGGAAATTTCAATAAAATGTTCCTGAAATTGAGTGAGCTACAGCTTCTAACAGTCGGCTGGACGAACGGTAGCAGCACCATACTTGAAACTTCAAACGCATTTTTCTCGAAATACTGTTTTCAATGTCGGGGGACATAATATCTTGAGAACCACTTGATGGATTGTTTCCAAATTTGCAGAACATACGATGAGAAATATTAACAGGTCGTTAACGATTTCGCTTTTTCAATATCGATCTTCATTCATGAATAGTTACGTAAAAATTACGACTTTTTTCATAGATTTTGTATGCTCAAGTTTGAAATCGTCGCCACGTTTTTGAAAAGATGATTTAAAAAATCGTCGATCGTCAACGACTCGTATTTATTGTCAACTTGAATAACTCGTTTTGTTTTTAGATTTCAGATGGACTGTTTGAGCTGGAGCAACAACCGCCGAATGCCGTGAAAAAATGTCATCATCTGCTGGCGGTCATGTTTTTGTTGTTGTTTTAAGGCCCTCAATATATGTACCTTTGTGTTTAAAAAAATGCATTTCTTTTTCACCAACCGTTGCCCAGAAAAAAAATCGGAATTTGGCCTTTTTCGGGCGTCTAGGTAGATGTAGCTTCTTAACGAACCTCCTGCGCTAATTCTCCAAGAGCGCAGGATCGTTGGTGTTTTCTCGTATGACTCTTGAAGCTTAACACGGTTAGAAAAACTGATCGCAGCAGTCGAAGCACATCGTTACCTGCTCCTACTGGCGTGACTCGAGGTGACATCATCCGAATCTTAGAGTTAAACGGTTGTTAAGCTATAAACCGAAACCTCAGCGGGTCTGTAAGTGACAAATCCCAGCCGTCCCAATATGCCATCGATTTGTACAAGACCGAAGCAGCGTTCACATTGTATTCAACTGCAACGGTCACCGTCATCAACATTTGATTTTCCATTTACAATTCATCAATCGAATCGCTCAGATGGAACGAAAACTTACGCGGATCAATTAAATCCATTCTGCTCCCGTTGCGCACAGAACAACGTGCGGGAACTCCACGGGGGCTGGACATGGGGGAGCGAGGAAAAAATACGGCGGGAAGGGAGGGGGTGACGAGCGTGGCGCCATTGAACACTGGTATACAAGCAGGGTGTGCGTAGTCTGATACTCTCTTTCTTTCTTAGGTTTTGGGTATTGGTAAAACTTGTGTTGAATCAATTCCCTCTCTCTCTCCCTCGTATTATTATATCGATAATGAAATTTGATGATATTGTTCATTTCGCGGGATTCCCCTCCGCATGTGGGAGCCTTCGCCATTGTCAAAAAATCAAACCGCGCCAGCTCACACCGGCTACTCTTCTCCCTTATACACTCACTCTCATATTCATTCACGCACGCATATATACAGGGCGCACGCTTCCATCCGCACCATTCTCTCGCTCGGTTACTTTTACATTATTATTACGGCCTGAGGACGTCGATCCGGTCATTGTACACACGCACACACACATTTATACCACGTTTATTCGTGACAATGTATGTAACGCAAAACGCTCTTTGGTTGGATTAGGTTGCTCGGTGGCACGCCGGCGTATAGCCGCGGAGCGTGCACGATATTTAATCCTCGCGTTTGCACGTACACGCATATATACACACACCCAAATATGTATGTAGTTTTGTTACGAGAAACTTGCACTGGTCTGTCGCGACTCGCACATGCGTGAAATCTCTTGCTTGTTGCTTTTTGTAATCTCGTTGAGTGATCCGAAGCGACCGAGCCTTCAACGCACACGCTCTACAAACTGTGTCTATCGCATAAAAGGCGCAATAAGTATCCTCGCGGCGATCGCGATTTCGTTGATCCACGATCAAGCTCGTTAACTCGAAACGCCGATACGCAACGAACAAATTTCACAATGGTGCGTAATGAATATTGCTCATGAACGATAAGAATCCCGACAAGGTGTACTCGAGGACTGACGGCACGAATGAGCTCGAGCGATTTTTGTGCAATGCTAATCCGTCAATATCATATACGGGTTCAATAGGAAAATAGTAGAAAATCAAACAGGAGAAGAAATATTTATAGTGGATATAGGAAGTAATTGTTCGTCATTGGAAAATGTGGTTTTCTTTGCACAGGATCTTACGTTACTTTCGTATTTCATGGGTCGGTAGTCCTTGCCGCGTCGCGAATTCATTCGGAAACATTGCGATCGGAAGATTTTGAAATCTAATGCAGTATTCTAGGCTACAAGTTCACAAAAAAAACCGATTTTTTCGCATGTTCGTTAAGTATAGACTATTATGTTCTCGAAAAGAAATTTTGAAATTCCCAACATGTACTTTAACACACGAGACCAGTATAGGATCGACCGGTCGGAGCTACGAATTTCAAAAGCTGATAAGGAAGCTACAACTGCTCGCAGGGAAGAACGAGCTTCAGAAAATGATCATTTCGAAGTCGAGGAAGGCACACTTTACGAGGAAGAAATAACTGATTAATATAAAGTAAGTATAACATGCCATTATACAATTTAGCTAGTTGCGGTTATTTGAAATTGTACTCAAAACTGTAAATGCGTTTTTCTCGAAACTACCTTTTTCAATTTTTTTTATACAAAGATTTTTTTCGCATTTCCGGAAACATCAATAATGAGACTGAAAGAAATGACAGTCAAAATCCATTCTTTCGTTTATCAAGCGCGAAAAGACACCTGAAATTTGGACCTCTAGACTGCCTTAATCTTTATGATCGGATTTTGAGGCCCTAGGAGGACGAATGTAAAATTACGAAAAACGAATTCTGTCCGGCTTTTCTCATGATGAGAGATTCCACAAATGAAAGTATATACTCCTGGCGGGCTGTCAATTTTATACACGAATACGGCGAAAATTTTCCAAGCGCCGATTCACCGGAGGTTAGCCTTCACGAAACGAAGACAAAAGACAAAATGTAACATCACCATTGATAAATAATAACGTGAATTTGTTGAGTTAAATAATGAGTTACAGGAGCATTAGTAAATAAAATGAAACAGAACGAATAAAAATTGTTGAACAAAAGATTCAACTGGTTCTGTCTCTTGATTTGACTACTATCACGACGATGGCTTGGCTTCATTCGTACAACCGATGGTTTCTTTGCCTTTTTTTTGTCTCTACACAACGGGGCAAATGTTTGTTGATTCGTGAAGAAGCGCCACCGGGTTGGTGGACGATAAGAGCGCGCGCGCGCGTGAAGCTTCCGCGAAGTGAGAGAGCGCCAGATATAAAAGTAAAAATCTTGCTTCGCAGCCGCCCACCCCGGTTTGTTTTCGCATCCCCGGAGGCTGCGAGACGAGAGCTCGCTCGTAGTCTGCCCGCGGTCAACGGAATACGTACGCACACACATATGCGTTCGTATGATTCTCCTGACATCTGCGAGTCTCTCTCTCTCTCCTCTCTCGCTCTCTCTCTCTCTCTCTCTCTCTCTCTCTCATCTCTCTCTCTCTCTCTCTCATCTCTCTCTCTCTCTCTCTCTCTCTCTCTCTCCTCTCTCTCTCTCTCTCTCTCTCTCTCTCTCTCCTCTCCCTCTCCCTCTCCCTGCTCACACCTCGCAGTACGCGGGCCATACATTGGATGATTTCTTTTTTTCTCTTCGCTTTATAATTCGATCTTTTCTTACGTTTGTACAAAAAAGATTGATCGGAAGAATGGGGCCTCGCATTATTATTCAATTATTCCCGCTCATACGAACATTGGCCGATAACCCTTTACGCTCTTATTCTTCGCTTTTTATTTTTTTAGGACGGCCTTTTCTTCTTGTGTGGTCGCGGATTCTATATGGTCCATTATAAATAAACAAGCACGGCATAAGGAAGACTCAAATCGCGTGATGATAATCGCAAGATCCAAATAATTTATGATCAATGAAACGAGTCTATAAATGCGCAGGAAGAAAGGTTGATTCTACACTAAACTCGCATTAAAACGGTGTATTCAAAGTGCTTACGACTCGAAACGCGTCGAAGCCGCGAAAGATATTTGAAAAAAAAAGTGGTATTTATATGAACGGAGCATTCGCACGCGAAGAAAGTCGCCTCGCGTCGTTTATCGTCGTTAAATCTCGGTCTTCCATGGAAATATGATCATCAAAGACTTTGAGGACCGTCCTCATAGTTATTCCTGTACTCAACATT
>OZ023312.1:53023845-53036884 GCA_964007375.1 Ophion obscuratus
GATTGACCCTTGGCATCAAAACATACACGTATAAATATCCTTGTCGCCAAGGTGTCATTCGTGAGTTCTATTAGGCTCACCTTAAGCGCAACATGTTATTACGAAGATACATCGCATTGTACGAGTTTGCTCGATGTAATCGCACGTCAAAACTTTTCCACGACAAGACACATACTCATCTGATCGTCGGATCTTTACTTTACCCTGCTCCACCAGGATCTCAGAGAGCGCGCGAGGGACAAAGAGAGAGAGAGAGAGAGAGAGAGAGAGAGAGAGAGAGAGAGAGAGAGAGAGAGAGAGAGAGAGAAAGGGAGAGAGAGAGAGAGAGAGAGAGAGAGAGAGAGAGAGAGAGAGAGAGAGAGAGAGATGAGACGATTACAAAAGAATCCTGTTTTCACAGTCGAAGTTTGAATCTCGTATTGTTACGTCATTATTCGTGTCCTCGTATCCCGCTCATGTGTGCCAAGTTTCGAGGGGTGCGCGGCCTCGAAAACGACGAAAACGAACCTGGTTTTTCCCCTTGTCAAATTTTGACCCTGAAATTCGTAACATCCGGTGGAATACTCAACTGGCATTTTTACTTCGAGAAGTGAACAAAACCGTACTCAGATTTTACAGGGGCGGGAGGGGAAGATGGTTCTTTTAATTGCGGATAAGGAATCTGGTTTTTTATTCAATTACTGCTAGAACTGGCACCATGTATATTTTCTGATATAAATCACAAGTATTTTCATTTCGACCAATGCAATGAAATGTTAGTCCTTGCGGGTGAGCTGAGGCGGCAGGACATTCGAAACTCATGCGTAATACACCGAAAATGTACAAGTTGCATTTGAGTCGATTTTATTGGCTTTCTCGGCTGGTTCATTAACGCGGCGTATTGCCTAAAGCCTTGAGGGAATCATCATCATCATCATCGTGTACATCCGCTTGCTCCTCTTTGCACTTTTCGCGTCGCGACAATATACTCGGTGTCTCCCTTCTTCGAACGCCTCGGTATACAGCCGAAAAGTCTGTCACATGATTCGTCCGTCACGGACTAGCTCGCGGGGTAGCTGGTCGCATCAGTCACCCATCTGGCACTTTGTCGGTCCATCGAACCGTGTGTCTGCGTCTTCTATTCGCTACTATGAATGTCAATCTCTCTCCGGCTCGCTTTCTCTCACTCTCTCCTTCTCTCTATTCCATTTGGCCATAGTAACGACAATACGTGCTACATTTCCAAATGTTCTGGAGGGTGCATAACCAACCAGAGGGTTGGGAATGGAGCAAGAGATGCAGTGAGGAGCAACGCCGAGATAAAGCAAGCGTTAGGGCGAAAGAGAGAGCGAGAGAGAGAGAGAGAGAGAGAGAGACCGAGGGATTCTCCACTGCGGACTGACGGCTGTCCAACTTTTGTGCTCCCCATGAAAATTGACTTTCAAATCCCTGGTCTCGGAACCTCCGAGCATATCCCTATTCTCGTCTCTTCTACACTCCGATCGCGCATCGTCCCGTTAAACATTTTGCTTTTATCCCAAGTGTAATTCACGAGATTGCCCCCCGCCCCCCCCCCCCCCCCCCCCACGACTTTGCGTGAAGTCCTGAATTTGTGTCACCGCAAAAATCCCTCGACACACTCAGCCTTATGGCTCCAACGACTATATGTACGTGTATAATATGGAATAAGAGTATCGCGCGCAAAGACGACGAATATTTCCACGTTATAAGGGAAGGCGAGGATGGTTGCGTTATGTTCAACAAATCATTAAAAACATGTGGTGTACCTGACAAGTGGTGATAGTCGATATGTATCGTCAATGCGTAAATGAGCGTCCATAAATCGATCAATTTTCAGCTCGCGTTCCATTTACGTGTGTGATGTAAGCCACGTAAAACTCGATCACGTTTCGCTGACATGGCCCAGAAAAAAACGGAATATAGTCCACCTGTTCAAACAGAGTGTCCGTCGTTTTTAAAACTTCTTTTCGCTTCCTTCCACCCTTCTTTAACCCGCTCCTTCCTCATGCCCGGCTCACGTCTCTCTCGTCTCTCATTAAGATCGACTCGAATCGCCACGGGTTTCCATAGTACGTTTTCTACTCCTGCCGCGCGCATGACACAGCGAGGAATCAGTCATGCACCGCTTTCTACAAATTACATTGAACAAAAATTTGTATCGAACGCGACAGGACAAACTCGCGATGAAAAAATCAGGAGACTTATCAGAACTCGAGCGATTCTTCTTGACTTAAACTCAGGTGGATATGATTCGAACCTATCGACAAGTGAAATGATTTAGCAACACGTACTTGAGACGTCCGCAACAAGTGAATTAACATCTCGCTGTCGCGGGATTATGGAGGTTCGAGAAGATTCTTTGGTTTCATTCGCGTTTTAATAAGAGGGTTTTCGAATCGGAAGGTCCTAACTGAAGTTCTAAGACTATAGAGGAACGAGCACAAATCGAGCGCGTTCTTAGCTCGCTCACAGTTGCAGTCAATTGGTGTTATTAGATTCGCACCCCTCGTAGCGCAAAGCCCGAAGAATCTCGAGTACCCCCTCGAGCCCCTCTCTTCTCCTCCTGTCACCGCACGATGAGGGTCTCGTCCAACGGGCTCGCTCGTAACGCGTAACCCACTGTTACAGGGTGTGTATACGTGCGTGATGGCTGGCGGTAAATTTCATTCGAGGAATTATCATGATTGAATCAGCAACCGCAATCGTGTGAGAGTCTCCCGGTTAGAGACAGGAGAGCGCGCGGGTTTGCAAATCGACCCTTCGGTGTATATATGTGCGCCCTCTCAATGCCACACCGACCAGAAAATAGCACGACAAGTGAAACATTTCGCGAAACCAGTTCGAACCTTATACACGTAATTCTCCAAAAAAGTACACCCTGTTGCCGTGGTGTCGGATCCAAAAATCGACCGCCGGACGAACGAACATTTTCACGTACTTTGCGACATACGTAACCCGGAACGATACGATATCGTATCGAGAACCTTCAATTTAGGGAATAAGACTAGTGACTAGAGACTAGTGAGCCGAGTTATCGTTTCCCAAAATGCCCTGGAAGGATCTCGGAAAAACGTAGGAGAGTCAAATTGATCGATTTAAGACGGAATGACACCTCATCGCGGTCGGTATGGTAGAACAATTGTAGATACCCAAAAATCTCTGAAACGGCTCTTCAGATCCCGTCGAAACTTTGCCAAACGACGTCAAATAGATAGGCGAACAGCTGTCTGTCCCTCAAATTTTCTGAATCGAGAACAAAATTGTAGATTGGCTTATCATAAGCCAATCTACGTTATATGTCTCAAATTCAGAAAATTTGAGAGGCAGACAGCTGTTCGTCTATCTATTTGATGTCGTCTGGCAAAGTTTCGACGGGATCTGAAGAGCCGTTTCAGAGATTTTTGGGTATCTATATTTGTTCTACCATACCGACCGCGATGCGGTGTCATTCCGTCTTAACAACGGAGTCGTTTACCTGTTCCAAGTGAATTTCATCAATTCTACATTTCCAATGTCAACCTTCCAGCTCCCAAAGTTCCACCACACGAAGCACTCCAAACTGAAATGAATCTCGTTGATGGTTAAGGCGTCACATCTGAGTAGAAAAAAAATGTTTGACTTTTTTTTTCATTGGCTTGTATTCCAATATCACAAGAATAATATACAGAAGGAATACGCGATTTAAAAAAAATGTACTTCCTTTTTAGAGCTAATTTTCCGAAGCGCCACCGAGCGTTCCGAAACGCACGAAATGGCCTAAACGACGTAAGTAACAATTTGTGGTCGTTTAGGCCAGTCGATGTACAAAAAATATACAACGACCTGACAACTGGAGACCTATTATCTATAATAATAGTGCTTCCGTGGGTATACGCAGCATTCAAATCAGCGCTTCAATTTTGTCGTTTGGTCGATAGCTCTGTAATCAGTCTTGAAACATTAAACGCTTTGTTTTCTTTCGAAACCACGTTTTTGAAATCGGGAGGACACATAATACGGGCAATTTTCATCTTATCGACTTGAAATTTCAACTGTAGCTTCTTAGGATGATTCTCTTAAGAAGGACACACGATTTTGACTGTTCAAAAAAAATCTCTCGCTTTTATAAGCAAATGTGGACCGATTTTTCAGCGAACAAAAAAAATTATTCAAATTGATGCCATTTTGCAAGAAACCCATATTTTTGAGTAATCGTGTCTACACTCAGAAAAACGTTTGGTAATACCAACTATGTATATTTAGTTGAAACAATTTTGCTTGAAGCAACCTAATTTTACTCGCTTGAAATACAATTCGATTCAAGTGACAAAGCCAGTTTAGTTGAAACAACCAAATTATCATGTCAAAATAGCAATATCTCCCTGGCCATATAATAGGTTGGATTAACTACATCGGAGTTTATACAAGTAATCCGCGTGTTATTTGAACTTTATATTTGGTCGTTATATTGGCCAATAAACTACATTTTCCAACTGAATTAATTATTACGCATAAAGTGAATGATGGTTGGTTCTAAAATTGAATAAGTTAATTGAAACAAATTATTTAATTAAAGTTTCTCCGAGGTAAGACCGTGTTTTCTTTTTTCTACGAAGTGCATATTTTTCAGCTATTGATTCTATTGCTACTTGAGTCCTTGTGGATGCAATCCATCCGGATTCCCGGTACGATTTCTAGATAACGACTTTATTTGGCAAATCCGACCACGGGCGCGCGCTGTTCGATCGCTGCGAGCGATTAGTTACCCAGCTAACCACGTACCGCAAATGTACCGCTCATGTGGAGTGTGCGTACGGTACTGGTACATTACCGGTACGCCGTACGGTACGCTGTACCACCAATTTACTAGTACGGTACCGGTATAGTATCGCCACCGTGGAGCCACCGTGCACTGCAGTGCGGTGTAACTCCACGGTAGCGATACCGTGGAGATACGACTACGCTGCTATCCCGTACCCGTACATTACAGTACCCGTACATTACCGGTACTGTAGGGAACGGCGTACTCCACATTTGTGGCATGCTGTACTAATGGTACGCTTGGTTAACTGGATAGTGGAAATCGCGAAGGAGTGTAGTTTCAGATGCAAGCACGAACAGCGCTACGATCGCCCTTTCGACTCCCGGCTGTTCACGTCTTCTTTTCTGGCTGATGACGTGCATCTCCCCTGTGAGCGTGTAGAAAACTACAATATTCATTGTGATAAGTTTTGTGAGACGATTTACATCCAAAACATAAAAATGTGCGAAGTAGAAGACATCTTTATAGATAGGGGACTTCAATCGCTTGTTTCTACATTTCGAGGAAAGTGTACGATCGTAATTTCTTTTTGGCCGCCATTGTTGTCACGCTGCGTGCTATCCTTCGAGAAAAACATTGTACGGCGTCTCTCGGGCATTGATAGTAAATTTAGTGGAAGCCGGTGAGTTTCATTTAACGTTGCGTGTTCACCAAGTGCATAAGTATTGAAGAATTGCTAAGGGAATCGTGATTGAGATTTTTTTGCGGGCACGAGCCAGCGTTCTCCCGTAATTTCAGATATCGATTAAATTCGGTAAATCCAACCACGTGGACACTCGGTTTAAGCCGCTAATAGTTCGTCGCAACCACGCTGTAGTCTGAGACCTGGCGTTGCGTAAAGCAAAAAGACTTGTTTGCGCCAATTCAACTTCGAGAACACACAAAATCTGATGGTTTCTATTATGTGGCCTGCAGATAAATTCTCCATACATCAGAAAAATGTATTATTTATATGTACACATTATTTTAATTGATTTCTCTTTTGTTTTTTTTTCCGACACGCAGATTGCTTTTAAGTTTAACTATGTAATTTTCTCAGAGCGCTTTGTAAATTATCTTACAATTGACACCGTACAGTCGTACATCGACGTAAATTAATCAATAAAAGTGGTTTCTGTATCATCGCAATATTTTTAATATGTACTTTAATAAACAGGCATTATTGAAAAATTACTAATCATCTTGTCTCATAATTTACCGGATCTATTTACCTTATTGCCTTCGTCTTCCATTTGTATTTATAATTCATCGTAGGGAGAATACTTTCTTCGCTGATTTATATTCAGTTGATTTTCTACCAATTCAATGTATATGTTGCATATGCTCACATCGAAATTTTATTAGAGTGACTCGATGTTTATTTGGTTCATATTAAGCTGATGCTCTATCTGCCATTGATTCGATTGGTGTGAAACCAATTTTGATTGAACTCACTGTATGCAGCTTCAACTATGTTATATCAGTTGTCAGAACCTATTCCGTCATTCAGGGCAAACCAACATATAGTTGGATCGACTATAGCAGCGTTGGGGGGTTTTATTTAAAATATATCTTCAGTGGTACGGACTATACATGAACTTTTATAAAAAAATATTATGTATTGACTGAAATATGCTCTGCAATTCATTCAATGCACACATGTTTCATTCTACTGTATATGTTTTTCGTTGAACTATATATTTTGAAAATGCTTTTAAGGGAGAGATTACCGACCCAACCGTTCAGTATGTTCAAATAAAGTTTGGTTTCGGGACACCGGAATTATAATTGAAAGTACTCTGTGCGTTTTTGGATCAAGAAGAAGTTTGGTTGCCGGAAATAAATATATATTTGTAATTCAACCAAATCTCGCAGTCAATTCAATTGTTCATATCGTTCGCCACCCGTAACTGCAGCATTTGGTTGATTCAAACAATTTTTTTTTGACGGTACCAAACGTTTTTCTGAGTGTACTTTTCTAGCAAAACTAATATAAATTACTAAAATTTCTTTTTTATTCTACGGTCTAATCCATACAAGTTTGACGTCCTCCCACAGAGCGCGTGAAAATCGCTCTTAGTGTATCTGCGACTGAGTCGCCATTTTTAATTCTCCTTCATACGTTTCTCTTTATATTTGTTAACACATGCAGAATCAACTCTCTGAACCGCATGTTGATTGTTTTTTAGTACTAAACAAAATTCCCAAAAAAGTGTCATTTTTCGGTGAGCTACATAGATATAACGCCTTAAGACTCGGCAAAAGAATAATCGTAAACTTCGTATACTTTTACTCTTCAACCACATCTATAGACTTTGAATATGTTGAAAAGCGGCGAGAATAAAGGAAATGACAGCAGTGGGGTGGCTTAAAAATGAAAAAAAAAATATATATATAGATTTCGATAAAACATAATATTTGCATAAAACATATCGCTCGATTCTCGCGCATCTCGTATACAAATGTGTGCATTTTTTCATATGTAATATATATATATATATATATATAAGCATAGATGTGTGTGTCTGTGTGTTCAAGCGCAATAGTAGTAACACCGAACGAGTAGCCTCCGCGCTCGGCAGGTCAGTGAAAGTGATTTATACTCGGTCGTGTCACGGCCAACTTGATACAGTTACAACCCCGCTAACTCACCTCCGTATATCCACGCATGCTTTACTACCTCCTGTACACGCGGCGAAGTGCGAAAGAGACAACAGACTCGATGAAACTATAAAGAAGGAGAGAGCGAGACACGCATTTGGACGTTTCACGACGACCACAGTCACCGTTTCTCGCGATCACAGATATTGACAAAGATCCATCAATTTTGGGGAATACCGGTAGCGATGTATCACCGCGAACGTGCATGATCAGAAGCAATTTCGTGATGCAAGGGACCGCGAAACAACGGCCAGTACCTCTCGTTTGTTTTGCTTGTTCAACCGATTTTTTCGTGTCGATCAATCGAATCGAAAACGTCTAAAATCGGTATTATCGTAGGAGATTCGGTATGACTATGAGATTGTTACGGGCTGGGCATTTTTTTATATGAGTCTCGAAGAGTTCGTCGCGGAAATGGTGAGGAAAAACCGGAAACTCAAGAAGCTTGAAGGCCCCCGATACGTGGAACATTGGCGGCTGCTCAAAGCCGTCCCACGAGATTTTACCTTCGTAAGTGCAATAAATCAGCGGCAACTTTTCTACAATACAGATATGGTTTTCATTAAAAATCAAGGTATGCACGCAAAGATTACACGACGTTGGAACAGCTGAAGTGGGGGGCAAAAGGGGATGCTTGATAAGCGTCGAACCTTTTCTCACCAAGCGCTGCTGCCGGCAATTTCTACGAGCGTGTTTGCTCTTCAGGTAATGTAACGAGAAACAATGAAAGCAATTGTTGGATCGTCGGGTGAAGGCAGGAAGACGGCAAAACAAGGATAGAAGTAAGCCGACTCGCAGTGGATCTCAACCTGTCATCCGTCCTTTTTTGCCGGTCTCTCTCTCTCTCTCTCTCTCTCTCTCTCTCTCTCTTTCTCTCTCACATCTCTCGTCCTACCACGTGGTGATTTTATATCGGTAAAACTGTGGTGCAGATCGCCCTGGGCTGGACCGAATGGAGTGTATATGTGTTCCTGCTGGCGGGGCGGTTTCTCATTCGTTTTTCTTTCGCTCTCGGTCTCCAGCTTCAACCGCGACGCGGTAGTCGCGCTTGTACCACGCGGGGGAACACAATCGCTCGTACGCATTTCACGGCGGGGACTTTCATGTCGCCGCCAAGACGAAGGTACAGAGAACGTGAGACAGAGAGAGAGAGAGAGAGAGAGAGGAACATGTGTGGTTGGTGCAAGGGCGAGAGAAGACGAAATAACTGAGAATGCAGGGTAAGAGAGAAAGAGAAGAGGGAGGGGGAGACTCTAAGAGTGGGCGGCGAACGACGGTAGCTTTATTTCGATCGTACCGTGCGGTCATAATAAGAATGTCAGTGAGCAAATTGCAATTATAACGCTGCTACACGGAAACTTGTACGAACAGAAGGCCGAGAGCAACGTTCCCATCTCGTAGCGTTAAATTATATTGTTACTACGGCTCGTCAGGCCGTACGATCTACGATCATCGGCAAAAAAAAGGCCAACGGTAAAATGAGAAAAACATAATTATCAAGGACTATCCTGCCGCCTTAATAATTTAGCTGAACACAAGTGGTTCCCCACATATGTAGGGTGTTTGGATTTATGCGGTTTTAAGCATCGATCGCGGATTTCTGACACCTCGCGAATTTTACTTGTGCCTCAGGATTAATGTTTTGACACGAAGAACTTTTATAACAATGACATTTCATTGTTTTCATTCCGTAGGGAATGCAAAGTTCGATCTAGAAGTATCGAAAGAGATTGCGCATTGACCACCGATTAAAATATCTTATCGATTGTTCGATGGGAAAAAGTGTTTTTGACAAAAGTCGATGAATCATTCGATCCTTATCACGAACGTTGATTGCGATATATTTTCGTTTCCTCTCTCACTCTTGCAGTACGAGAAAACTGCAATGAGCGATAACAAAAATATTCGCTCTTTGATCAAAATTGTCGATAAGAATGAGGAACACGATATTTCTGGGGTACCGCGCGTGGCATCCATATATATACATATAACTTGTTCGAAGTTACGTTACACACGAGCACGCAAGAGTTCCCCGCAGTATCTTGCCGGTAGACTCAGAGGTCGATTGAACCCGCGACTGCCGCGAGATAGATAAAAAAAGGAAAAAGCTTTCGCCATATATATTTTGTTATGTTTGCAGTGATTATCGAATTCATCGATATTATCGATGAATTCGAACTCCCTCGCTCTTCCGCTTAGCAAGACGATCGTGTCGATATATATATATATATATATATATATATATATATATATATATATATATATATATATATATATATATATACACACATTACCGACGAGTGTGTATATAAACACACATGGACACGCGGGCAAAAACGTTTAGGGTTTGGCTTCCGCAAACACGCAAGAGGGGTGATTTTTTTCCGTCGCCACGGTGCTCTTCAAAAAAGTTTCCGATACTCTTCACAGGAGAATCTCGAGCAAGAGAGAGGGAGAGAGAGAGAGCACGAGAGAGACAGGACCGTTTAGATTACGGGGTTGAAAAGTTGTAGAGCGGCGACTTGCTTGCAAAAAGGGCGAGGGAGATAGAGGGTGGGGGTTGAAGAGGGGTTGGACAAGTCGCCAAAGAGCACACAATACACGAGTGCTGTACCGTGTGCTAAAAGTACGAGCGTTATCCATACACACACACACCAAATACAGAGGGAAGAAGAGGGGAGAGGAGGGGTGCGGTATGAGCCACAGCACCCCCGATAACACACAATGGGACCACCCCGTGAAAAAAGAAACGACGAACAACCGCCACCGCCAATGTTCTCTTCCACGCGCCGCGCCAACCCCTCTGTCATCTGGTGGTGACTTCTGTAAACACGACGTCTAGCAGCGGCGTTTCAACTCCCCGCCGAAAAATCGGGCGAGGATGTGTGACCGGAAGACCGCTCAGCGACCTCCATTGATGCACCGAAAAATGTACCCCCGGTGTGATGCGTCCAAATCATGAGAATCCTCAGTGCTCTCTTCGCGGCCGGGAGTATACCTAAGTGCTCGAGTTTCAGACGCAAAAGGTGAGAAGAAGAATGGAAAAACTCTTACGATTTGGTAAACAAGTCGAGAGGAGAATCTCAATCTTCAGTTCGCATTGGCAGAATATTTCGAACATATGTTTGGTTCACTTGAGCGCTGTTTCTTGTGGTAACTTTCTGAACCGTGGTGGAATTTCAACGTCAATTACCGCAGTTGATATACTTTGCCAAGAGATCCCAACGGAGTCGGACAAATTACGCTACGCTGCCTAAAATTCAATATATTATACTAATATTAGTCCAAACAATCTACGTCACATAGCGTACAATTCAACATAAACGTATAAATCATATTTTGAAATGGACGCGAACGAAACACACGAAACTGCTAAAATGTATTAATTTTTCTCGCCAACGAACGCAAATGCAAATTTTGTTGCCAACGAATGTGAACCTCGCTAGATTGCCTGTTCATTTGATTTTTATTTTCTCGAAAACGATACAGCTGAACTTCTATAAATTCATAAATTCATACGACTAAGCATAAAATATCATAGATATAACCCTACAAAATGATTATCGAGCATACATCGATCCTATTACTGGAGACAAAAAGCATTGAATATTAAACGCGAATTTTGATTCTATTTGATTTTTCCCAAGCTCCAAAAAGATGTGTAAAAAGGCGTACATATAGAGAATACGTGCTGCTGAAGTTTGCATCGTTGGAATGCAACGACTTTTCTACTTTATTCTCCATTATTATTGTTATCCAAAATAATTTTCGATAGCTTTAGGTTTCAGGTCTCATGAGGATCTCAAAAAAGGTTGCCGCAGCTTTGTTCTGCCAAAAAAGGCAATTAAAGAAAAATGATTTTCATTGCGTGCTAACGATGCAAGCTTCGATATCATGAGAACTCGTATTACTGCGAGGGTAGGACGGGTCGAGTAATCGGCAAAACGTGTTAAATCGAAAATTGTCACGAATTTTCTCGATTCTCTTGATCCTTGAATACAGTTAGAGCTTGTATTCGGAATCGCTCATCTATACAGACGTAGAAATGCTACTTGTTTCATCGACGTATTAGCCGAAACAAACCCCTTTCACTTTCAACCCCTCGAAATATGCTGATATAACTGATCACACAACCGCAATAGCAGCGAATGGGATCGCGAGCGCAACGTTAATACTATCGGGAAAATAGACCAGAACACGTGGCCCGCGTCCATTGTCCGTCACGCTTCTAAACTACCGGCCAATTTGCGTTTCCGTTATTTCTTACACGACAATGCCAGAATACCCGCTGCACACCCTTCTTACCCATTCGTATGGACCATGTTTACGCCGGCGTGAACAAGATATTGAAACAAACAAAAAACAATGATTAAATGCGATTCTTTAGCTACATCTTTCGAAATTCATACAAGGAATATGGAAGCTTTCTCCATGGAAGATAGAATAGCAAATGGTTAAAAATACTTGATCATCATCCATTATTTATTGTGACATAATTTCATTGCCTCACGCATGTCAATTTTTCTTATGTGTTTATTATAAATTATTTTCATTATCTAAAAAACCATCGATATTTCTCGCTTGCAAAAAAATGTATTCCTATAAAATATCACAATTTACCGAAAAATATCGATCCTTCTTAATTATCCGCTATAAAATATGTATATATCCCCACGAATATCAATTTTCGGATCTATTGCATTTTTTTTAATTCAAATTGAGGACCTGCCTCCGACGTTGCACGAAAAGTACTCTTTTCCGTAAACCGATTCGTACACCGTTCGTAATATATGAAACAAAGATTAATGTAAAGAAGCACATAAATTTATCGAGTTTCGAAGTGTTGAAGGAAAAAGTAATTCCCGAAAGGAATCTTTCGGTGATCTGCCCTAAGAACCAATGACGGGAACGTGTCGAACGTTTTTCAGCTCTCTTTCCCTATACCTAGCTAGGCCTACCGGCCGGACTATTATAATAAGATTGAATTCGGGACGGGGACTAAAACGAAGAGTCGAAAGGTAAAAGGGACGGTACTCGCGATTTCGACACAATAGTGAATCCCAGCGGGAGACGCATCCCTTACAGCAAGGGACAGGTTACCTGTGTAAATGTATATGCACATATATACATACATACATATACTGGATATACCTCGGGTACGACATAGCTTTTGGAAACCTTTCTGAGAATTTTTCTAGCTTCAACAATGCTCGGGGACATTGGCAAGACGATATTCCTAGTTCCGATGTTTTCACGTCGATTTAGGGACGATGGGAATATGGTCGTCGTCTTTGCACCGTACCTCGAGGTCGACAGGAAGAATAGACAGTGGCGGAGATTTTAAAAATCGACGAGACACCAGAGAGAAAGAAAAAAAAGAGGGAGTAAAAGACGACGAAGATCGTGGCAATACGATTGTCTGACAATTTTGACAATAGAATTAGCTCCTCTTGGGGAAATGCGGTTAAGGAAATTGAAAGGACTAGCGTAAACGAAGCACGAGGGGTAGGCGAGCGTTCGGGCATTCGGTAAATTCGGCTATCGAACTCCTGGTCATTTTTTTCCGTGTGGTCACAGAAATTTCAATACCTAAACGTT
>OZ023312.1:53037084-53062084 GCA_964007375.1 Ophion obscuratus
ATCATTTGAATGAGTAATACTACACCTCGCGCTAACCCACCCACACTTCTGTGAAAGTCCCCATCCAACAAGGGAGAAGCAGCAGCTTTAGCTTTGTTTGATACGACGCATTGTACTCGCTGCGACCGGTTCACTTTATACTATCCATGCACGTACATATAACCGTGCGCGAGGCAGAATGGGACGTCGAGGCAAAATGGACCAGCCCGTGTTCCAACAAAGTACCTTCGTTCGCGTCCTTCATATTTATTTTTCGTTCACTTATATCTCATTGAAAATTGAGAATTGTGTAACTTTTTTTGCCAATTTATCAAGCAGAAATATATTATGGGTGGGAAGAAATGACTAAATGACTTGGTAAAATGTACGGTTTATATTTGAATTATTATTTCATAAAAAACATTATTTAGAATTATTTGGTCATGTTTTATATTACGGATAATAAAATACTTTTATTTAAAACATAATATATTCAGAAGTATATATAACATTTCCTTTCATTGCATTTAAATGTTTTGTACATTGACCCAAATCCTGCGAGGTCCTAACCGGAAAAAGGACAAGCCGGTAAAATCGTAACTTGGGTAGCTAATTAAACGATTAAAAATACAGATTTGATGACAGAAAAAGAGATTGGAATATTTTCGTGCATATTCTACGATGTATACTGTTCTCTGCGATTAGTGAAGGAAAAAAGTAATTGTTCTTTGTCCGAAACAGAACTGTGAAGGTATTTCTCCAAAATGTCCAACTATTTACTTGTGACCGCGTATGTCTCCTACCAAATCGGCGAAACTATCTTTCATTCCCGTCGCTGTTCCATTTCCCCCCGTTCTTCCACTACATCAAGGTAGTATATACGGGAGAAGCAACCCTGCCTCGGAGTTCCCTCTGCTCCCAGATTTGTACCTAGGTATGCGGTCTATACCTGCGAATGTACGAAACGACTGAGAGGAATTCTTCTCATCCTCTCCCTTCGTCTTTCTCTCTTGCTCTGAACCGAAAATTGTACTATAATGCGAGGGGATTGAGAACGCAAGGACAATGGCACAAATAGCGAGAGAGAGAGAGAGAGAGAGAGAGAGAGAGAGAGAGAGAGAGAGAGAAGGGAAACCGAGGGACGATTTGCCTTATGCCAATCTCCTACAAGCGGGGGCGGTTATGATTTCAATGAGAGAGTCCCAACCAAGGGCCATAGCACCGGAAAACAAAAATAATCGTCTCTACCCACTTCACGATTTGGCCGCGTCGACTCGCCGTTAACATTATTTGGTAATCGTCAGCCGGACGACCCTTCAACTCTTTTCATTCATTCACCACGTAATTCTATAAGCTACACACACACACACACACACACACACACACACACACATATATATATATGCGCATCATAAGCTTTTGTAATGAGCTCCGATAGACTTGGTGATGGAGAACGTGACAGAAAGTTGAATCGACAATGATGATAAATTACTTAGTTTTAATTGTATTTCATTGGTAATGCATTCTTTTATCGTTAAACTGGCAAAGCCTGAACGATATATTAATGATAAATTATCCCTTGTCCGAGCTTATCCAAAATCACGCTAATGCCATTTTTTTGTTCCTAACTTTCGTGAGCACCAATGATGGTTCGTACCGAATAAGAAGCAAAAGTGTGGTGCACGCAAACACGGGTAAATATTTTGCAGTTGAGAATTCACGCTCTAGGCATGCTCCGGTAAAATCGATGCGAAATAAATTGACCCACCGCGTTATCAACGAGTTTTTGTTTTATTGCCAATTCGCACCCCCGCTCGATCCTGTCTCTTTATTTGTGCTCCGATAAGAGAACAGGCTGCTCGTCTCACGGTTCGCTATCACGGTGTCTCGTTTTGAATCCAACGCCGTGGCTCACTTCGACAAAGACGCGATTGGTCTAACGACGTTGTTTCATATTTTAGCAAATGTTTCTCGAGCACTTGTCAACATGGTTAGGCGATGAATTTTTTAAATCCAGATGAGGCAGAAGACGAAGAAAGAACCACTTCACCGAGGATTCGATTATTTTTCATAGTTTGTATGTGTACGATCCTTGAGATTGAAAAGTCTCGAGCGTACGTTTTTTACGGTATGGAGAAGGAAGAAAAGAAGTTTTCGACAGATGCAGAACACCTTTGTGTCCAGTAACCCTCCACCCCTCCCGGTGAGCAAACTTCAAATCGCCACCGCTATTTTTCTATCTCTCTCTTTCTTTTTGCACCTATACGGATACTACGTATAGCCAGGCACGTGACAAAACGTGCCCTGGAAATAACGATTTTTCCGGCTTAAAAATTGTTATTGCCCGTTTGAGGCCAGAGAAGAAATTCGTGCAGCCGTCTCAACATATCTCCAAAAACTGCGTAGTGAGGGAAAAAATTATATCTCGCTGTAGCTAGAACCTTTTTTCTCCTATAACATGTTTATTTTTCAATTATCGAAAGATTGATCACGATTGTAACGCGCTTTTGCACAATCTTGTGGCAATTCTCGATAGTGAGAAATTTGTTTCCTGCGGACGCGTAAACGTTCAACAAGGCCCTCTATCGACAATTTTCATTCAACAACCGTGAAGAAGAGCAACCCCTGTGGGATCGGCGAGAGTCGTTTTTTTTCCTCCCAGGGAAATTGAGGGGGTGTACGCGAGGGTTGCGAAAAAGAGTGTTATCATCACCAGGTCTAAGTGGATATCGCGTCGTATCGCAAAAACGTTTCCTCCCCGCTGCCGTTACTGCGCGGAAAAAATCAGCAGTCAAAAGTGGCGAAAAAAAATAGAGCGAGAGAGTTGTAAAAGAAGATGAAGCGCGTTACATCGAGAGGGCGTCCGAGGCGGATCCGTGATGGAAACCAAGATCCCCTCGAAGAAAACTTGCCTTAGGTGGAGAAGGACGATCTTTTCACGGAGACGCGCAACTTTTGCTCTCTCTCACTCTCTCTCTCTCTCCTTCTCTCTATCATCCCCCGGCATCCATTCGGCAAAGTGCCCGCGCAAGAATCTCGCACGTGGTTTCTGGGGGAGAAAAGGGGGAGAGAGGGGGGGAGCGGAGAGAAAGAGTATGACGAGCGCGACTTGTTAAATATTCAACGCGGTAATACAATATCTCCCCTTGGCAGGAAAGGGGGAAGACGCAGCGACTTTTAGGGGAGGGTGAACGATTATACAATACACTGTATCGTATCCTACATATTATCGAGAGGGGCTGATTCTTCATGAATTCGTTGCGTCATCAACAACAGATACAAGTAATATTTCAAAAAATAAAATGTCATTAAACCCAACGTTGCTTTTAAATTGCTTCATCAGTCATTTAAACACGCCGAGCAATTTTTTCGTACTCTTTCCTAAGCATAAACATTGCCAAATAGTGCCTACTTTCACCAACAATGTGCCGAGAGACGTGTCAAAAATGCAAATCGTATTTTTCGTCACTTTATCGCGACGAAGACTGCAATTGTATTGTCTTCTTCATGCACCAGCGACTCTGGATGTCGAATAATCTGATCGAGGCGAATGAAAAAAAAAAAAAAAAAACGTGATGCTTATCGCGAACGTTCCAACGTTCGCGATTATTTGTCGACGAACGAAAAAAAAAAGAACAGATCTCTCCAGTGATCTCAAAGTCTAAAAAAACGAGCTTGTCATACACACGCGACAACGTATATATACATTTACTTTGTCGCGAAAGCCCCAACGAGGGGTTATCGGCCTCGGAGTCTCGATTGCCTATCTTACGTGCGTGCCGGGAGCTGGTGAAGGAGGTGAAAAAAAGTACCGCAACGTGGTACTAGGGTAAGAAGAGAGGGAGGAAATTTGCAATATTTTTCAATATAAAAGCAGCCAAAATTCCCCCGCATCCTCCGGCAAGGGTGGAATTGAAGGGGGAGGGAAATAACAATGTGCGCGAAAAGATGAGAAAGTGAGAGGGTTGGACCCCGCTTTTGTCACGCCTCGTCGTGAAACTTTAACGTTTAACGTATGTTATCCGAATAGATAAGCATCTATGGTTGGGCTCTTCGGCACTCTATGTACATTGGTAGAAAAGTCTATGGTACTTGCAAGAAACGCCCATGGTGAATAAGAAAGGATAGCTTATGAACCCCGCAATCATAATATGGTCAATACAACTAGAAGCGAAAAGTTCGTCTGAACATGCGATTAGGTGGCGCGTTTGACTATGTGTTATCTCCAAAATCATTGTTAACTACTGTAAAATGCTTGACAATATAGATATGGTTAATTCAGTGCTGTCACACAACGGCGCACAATTACGAATGTTGTTTACTGTGCGTTAGGTTTTGTTCAGGTCAAACTTCTACTATTCTATCCGAGTTCGTACAACTTATATGGTTAACATTAACGTTTGTCAAGTAAATTGGTTAGAAGACCTTATGAAAAGTGACTAGGGTAAACCGACCACTGAATGGACGAATAACGACACTATAGGATTCCGATGGACTTTAAAATGGAAATATTATCAAAACGATTTTTTTCAACAGATATAGCTACTAAAAGATATTCTTCTGATAGCAGAAAAAAATATTCGAAGAAATTGCAACAAATAATATTGAAGAAATTGATAATTCAGTAGCGAAATGAGAAAATCGCCAATGAATGAACGAGTGACCAGTACATGGAGGCTCAACCACCAGTAAATGGACGTGAAGTGTAGACGAACGCTGTCAAGCATAACGATTTATTTTTATTAAATCCTAGATTTGGAGATGACTCTGTTGCCCAAAAATTGAAATGTTCTTATAGATATGAGTATTATATTCATTATTGCAATTTCGTAGAAAATACACAAAGCTTTTTTACATCTTAACGTGCCATTCGTAAAAAAGCTACCAACGGTAGTTTCGACGGAGAAATAGAAAATTAAATTTTGCCGAATATAAAAAAAGAATGAAGTGATTTCATGACAACATTTAATGAAATGTACATTGTCATATCTCAACCAAAATTCATTTATCAATTGTCAGCAGATGAGCATAATTTTTTACCCTGCTTTGAGAATTATCAGAAGAGAACCCATATGCTATTCACTGGAAAGATATTAGAACCCAGCACCAGTGAATGAACACGTCTAGTTCTGGCCTATCATTGCAAATTTATTTGTAAGTTTTGCAAAAAATTAAATATCGATTCTTTCTCAAGTAACGAAAGTAATACTCCCAAAACTTATAAAAACTATCGTTTTCGAATTTTTAACACCTATCGCGCACAGCCGTATCGTAACTAAGTTGCGCGGTGTACCAGTACCAAAAACTAGAAAAATGCAGTGTGGCGTCGAAATTTGATATTAAACTGATAAATCGCTTTTAACTACAGCTGTGATTTTTTTGCCAAATTATAGTGATTCGAGTTTTTATCAACAATTCATATTCATTGCTGATTTTGACTATAAATGTTTTTGTCCATTCACTAGTCCCCGTCCATTTACTGGTCGGTATACCCAATTCGAAAAAAAATGGTAATGTTTACTTATATCGAAGACGTAAATAATTTTTAGTTAGAGCAATCACGGCTTAGTAGTTTTTAAACCTTCTCACAAACTGTTACATACTATGTATGGTGCATTGCAAAAATCGGATATCGGTTCAACACTCCTTCTTGTAGTTCACCTTCTGTTCTTGTAGAACACACATTAATGTGCATTTATCAGGTCGTATCTTATAATATGGTACAAAACACAATAAACATCGTTGTACGTCACAAGCAACCTTTTTAATCAATGTATATATACATTTCGTCCTATTCACTATTAGGATCTTGAGAAAGTTATTTTTTGATAGTTTTGGGGAACATTCATTTTATGAAAACCTACTACAGTCGAACCTCGATATAACAAAGATTTGTCTATTCCCTTTCGATCGACACCCGAACCCTTGATACAACGACGTAATTATATATTAGGTGTAGTAAAAAGAAAACCATTATTTTTGCATAAAATTGATGGCAAAAATAACGGATTTCTTTTTGCTACACCGAATAAATTATGCTCTAATTGCTGATTGCTTGTAAAAAATGGTCTAATTTAGACCTTTGTTTCTTAAAAAAATATCCCCATATTTACAATACTAATATGTATTTTTTTAAAGAACATTTTAAGGGGTCTTCTCACTTTAGACGCTAAAAAAGGCTATTGTCATGAATTTTCTTGATAGGTTTATACTAAAGATATTGATGTAAAAGTTGTTACACTTTCGAAATACATTTTTTCTAAATTTAATGTATTTATGTAACCCAAACAAACTTTAAACGCGTTTTTCTCAAAAAAACTTTTTTCGACGGCTTATTGATAAAATCCTCGACACTACAGAACCGATCCTCATGAAATTTAACCACATATTCTTTACAACTATAGCGATAGCGCATATCAAGGATTTTTTTTAAATTTTGATATTTACTTTTTTGCCAAAATCAGTGAAAAACACGTTTTTTTTTTGTTTTTCCGCAAATGTCCGCCATTTTGTTATTGTTGCATGTATTAAAAATCGTATGACGAGCGCCATAGCCATTAACATACTGAATCTAAAACCGTTTGATTTTTTTGTTTCGCATAGTCGATCTCCGAGATTTCATCAACAGCGCAGACCTACCATTTTTTTAGGACATTTTTTTACCTAACATTTTCGTCTATAGTGCCTTGAATAATTTTTTTTTAAATGTATTTCGAAAGTGTATTTATTAAGTGTAACATCTTTTATATCAATATCTATAATATAAAACTATTTTAAAAATGCATGAAAATTGCCTTTTTTAGCGTCTAAAGTGAACTGACCCCTTAAGGAACATGACTTCGGTATATCGAAACCTCAATATAACGAAAACTCGATATAACGAACTTCCCTTGAGATTCGTTATAGGGAGGTTGGACTGTATATTATATAGCACTGAACAATCCACGTGTGCTCGTAAGATTGGTGGTTGCGCTTAACATATGTGGATAACTTATGTAACTTCTAAATTATCCATAAGCAGCGATATATACTTTTGGCAGTAACTATGGCCATAAAATATTATTGTCCTTGCAGGGAAGTATAAAATATAGTTAAAGTATGGATATATAGTACATTATACAGTGTGGATATCGAACCAAAATATTCGCAGTATTCTGCCTCAATTTTTTCCAAAATCTGTGACGAGTAATCCGAGAAAGTGCGAAAGAACTTACTTTCGTCATATAAATCCATTCTTCATCATCTTGTGCGTTATTGTTAAAGCGCGCGTAAAAATTGTGTTTACGCATTTTCCTGAAGTACTGTCGAGTCCTATCCGAAATTAATCAAACGAGGCAGCTGTTTATTATTTTTCAAAATTCTCAGGAGTGATAAAAATAAAAAAAGATCTATTTTACGAGCAGCCTACAAGTGGAATTAACGTCAATGATAATGTTTACAATGTTACTTCATTAAAATGAAGGTCCTTTGGTTCATCCGAAATAAATCAAAGTTAAGTTAGATTTAACGTATTTTTATCCCTATAATAATAATAATGAGTATTACGCCTATTATTAATCGCGATTATGCTATGACGGGGTATGTAAGAGCCAAGTATTCCTTGCGAACTTACGCTCGAGCGAGTTCCACGTTTATTTTAATAACGATATAATAAGACGTCGGGATTGATGCTAAACTATTCGTTGGCAGCGAGCACCAAAGAACTCATGCCGCGTTTCTGGCGCTCATGGCACGAGGGAATTGTGCTGAGATGAGGATGAGACTGGAGATGAGTCTCCATGCTCTCTTTTATTTCTCTCTCTCTCTCTCTCTCTCTCTCTCTCTCTCTCTCTCTCTCTCTCTCTCTCTCTCTCCCTCGCTCTCTCGTTTCAAGATGTCTAGATCTAAGGCCTGTCACCTACGAGTCATTAACGTACCTTCCACTCTCCAATTCCGGCGAGGACGAGAGAGCAAAAGCTCCGCAATGTCTGCGGCCGCAAAATTCCACAAGTGTTCCATACGAAGAGTCTAGGAACTTTGTACGTACTCTATTTTCCTTTTTTCTTCTTGTCATTTTGCTTTTTTTCCCATGCCACATAAGACCTCTCTGAGCACATGGCAACGTTTCTTCATTAATTCTGAACGGCTCGATTCGTCTAGGAATGCCGAAGGGTGAGAGACGGCGCGGAGAGATACGAGACATATTTCGGTTTCGACATGATCACTTTCGTATATATTTATCCCCTGTACAAAAGTTTCAAAAGAAAGAAAAGAAAAGAAAAATATCAAAAGTTGAACAAGCGAATTTCATTTTTGTTTACATAGATATCTTTAGAATTCGGCCTTTTTTTAAGCTCCACTGTGACAGCTCGCTGATTAAACTTTTAATCGGAGGGCAATAAAATGTGTGATAACGAGAAGGTTGATGAGCTCTGCGCGACCTCATAATTCGACATTCCGCCTGTATCAATCCTAGGCTCATTTGGGTACTGGTAAGTTTTGTACATTATTATTGTTCTCAATCTTATTTCAATCAGTATTGTCTTTAGAATCAGTACCGCAGATTTTTTTACGTTTGTTTCCATCAACACACACGTACACCCACACGCGCGCGCGCACACACACCCGCCCCTACACTCAGAAAAACGTTCGGTAATACAAACTATGTATATTTAGTTGAAGCAACCTAATTTTACTCGCTTGAAATACAATTCGATTCAAGTGACAAAGCCAGTTGAAACATCCAAATTATCATGTAACAATAGCAATATCTCCCTGGCCATATAATGGGTTAGATTAACTACATCGGAGTTCATACAAGTAATCCGCGTTTTAGTTGAACTTTATATTTGGTCGTTATATTGGCCAATAAACTACATTTTCCACTGAATTAATTATTACGCATAAAGCGAATGATGGTTGCTTCTACAATTGAATAAGTTAATTGAAACAAATGATTTAATTAAAGTTACTTCGAGGTAAGACCATGCTTTCTTTTTTCTACGATGTGCATATTTTTCAAGTATTGATAGTTATTGCTACTTGAGTTCTTGTGGACGCAATCGATCACTTTTTTTCCCGGTACGATTTCTAGATAACGAGGTTATTTGGCAAATCAGACCACGGGCGCGCTCTGTTCGATCGCTGTGAGCGATTAGTTAGTGGAAATCGCGAATCAGTGTAGTTTCAGATGCATGCGCGAACAGCGCTAAGATCGGTCTTTCAACTCCACGTCTTCTCTTCTGGCTGTTGACGTGCATCTCTCCTCTGAGCGTATAGAAAACTACAATAGTCACTGTGATAAGTTTTGTGAGAGGATTTATATCGAAAATATAAAAATGTGCGTAGTAGAAGACATCTTGATAGATTGGGGACTTCAATCGCTTGATGCTACATTTCGAGGTAAGTGTACGATCGTCATTTCTTTATGCCCGCCATTGTTGTCACGCTGCGTGCTATCCTTCGAGAAAAACATTGTACGACGTCTCCCGGGTGATGATAGTAAATTTTGTGGAAGCCGGTGAGTTTCGTTCAACGTTGCGTATTCACCAAGTGCATAAGCTTTGAAGGATTGCTAAGGGAATCGTGATTGAGATTTTTTTGCGGCCACGAGCCATTGTTCTCCCGTAATTTCAGATATCGATTGAATTCGGTAAATCCAACCACGTGGACACTCGGTTTAACCCCCTTATGTATTGACTGAAATATGCTCTGCAATTCATGAAATGCACACATGTTTCATTCTACTGTATAGGTTCTTCGTTGAACTATATATTTTGAAAATGCTTTTAAGGGAGAGATTACCGACCCAACCGTTCAGTATGTTAAAATAAAGTTTGGTTTCTGCTCACCGAAATTGAAAGGACTCTGTGTATTTTTGGATCAAGAAGAAGTTTATTTGCCGGACATAAATATATATTTGTACTTTAACCAAATCTCGCAGTCAATTGAATTGTTCATATCGTTCGCCACCCGCAACTGCAGGATTTGGTTGATTCAAACCATTTTTTTTGACGGTACCAAACGTTTTTCTGAGTGTATATGTATTTATAACAATCATTATAATGATAATATCCCAATAATATATAGAGCTTTCCGATACTATATATATATATATATATATTAGGGTGTGCGGAAAAAAATCGATATATTTTTTTTCGGTTGCATCCGCCAAAAACAGGTGAAATAAGGTAAAAAAAGAAGAATCCAAGAAGGAGAGCTCAAAAAAAAATTATTTCGAACGGCGCATTGCATTTGAATACTTTCCATAAGAATAGCACAGGAAAATATTGGCACTTCTGAACGTCGTAGTAAAACTGTTCAGAAAAAAATCTCACAAAAATGTCATTAAGATATTCTGATAGAGAATTGAATTCCCTACAAAAAAAGTTCCTACGAACAATTAGCTTAGAACAACCGTTCAAGTGGTATCGCTGTCTGAAATTAACGTGGTGTCACTTTGATATAAGCATATAACGGTTCATTAACAAAAAACGAAGAGCAGCTACAATATTTATTGGGCGTAGTGCAAAATCATCGACAGAAATACCCTAATTGCAACAAACAGACTCTTAAAAAAAGGAACGATGATTATCAAGCATTATAATGTAAAAACAAATCGTTTTATCTTATTAAACCAAATTAATTCAATAAAACTTTTCGAAACACGATCAATGATGGATGTCGTTTCTTTTATATTTCTTGTTGTACTTGATTCTTTTCTGTATAAGAGAAATATTTTGAGAACGATTCCATGCAAATTGTATGTTAGAGCAGAACACTCTCTACAAAAAAAAACCCAAAAAGTTTTTTCGTAAAGCGAAAAATTCGATTTTTACAGCCTTCTGAATTATTTTTTTTCTATCAATTCAATTTCAGACAGCGATTCCACTTGAACGGTTGTTCTGAGCTAATTTTTCGTAAAAGCTTTTTTGTTGGAAATTCAATTCTCCATGAGAATATGTTAATGACATCTCTGTGTGATTTTTTCCTGACGAGATGCACTACCACATTCAGAAATCCCAATATTCACCTGGGTTATTCTTATGGAAAATATTCAAATGCAATGCGCCATTCGAAATAATTTTTTTTTGAGCTCTCCTTCGAGCATTCTTCATTTTTTACCTTAATTCACCTTTTTTTGGTGGATGCAACAGAAAAAAAAAGTATCGATTTTTTTCCGCACACCCTAATATATATATATATATATATATATATATATATATATATATATATATATATATATATATATATATATGTATATGTATATGTATATAACTCTCTCATACATAATACTTGCTCTCAGCGTCCCTCGTTCCGATACGAATGATCGTGGACGATGACTTTACGGGCGTCGATGCTCGTTCCCGTGATTTACGGCACAGCTAACCTTCGTCTCCTCTCGCGCGCGAGAACTCACGTTTATATAGCATATATACGCACACTACAGGCCAACTATAACCACATTGTTTCCGCACCGGGCAATGCACATTGTGCAGTGTGTTACGTACCATGAGCTTTTTCACGCTTGCCCTCTCTTCCACGTCTCTCCCTCCATTTCGCCCTCTCACGCTCTGTGTACCACTCTTGCTGAAGATATTCGAGTCTCCCAGAATTGAGAAAGAGAAGAATGAAAAAATTTTGCTCAGCTCTGTCGGATAAAATTGTTGGAAACTCCAATTGATTTGTATTTCATGACGATTTGTAATGTGACAACTTTGGCGGATCGTGAAATTGGAAAGTTTTTTTTTTTGGAGCACAATATTTCTTGAAATTTTAGAGAATGAGATTTTCCACATTTGCGGTACGGTTCAAGAACAAGAGTGAAATTCGTTGAGATGAGGATGATGACACTTTACCGTCTCGTCTATCTACGAATGTGTTTCTCTCTCTCTCCCTCTCCCTCTCTCTCTCTCTCTCTCTCTCTCTCTCCCTCTCTTTCTCGCTCCTTCCTTCCTTCTCTGTTTCTCCTAGTGCCTTTTGGTTGCGAGATATTTTTACGTCGAAGTGGAGCGACTCGAGAGTGCTCTGGTATAGCAGCGAGGGAGCATATAGAGGGACCAAGTAGTCTTCGGCCTCTTCTTGCTTCTTCGTCGATGTAGATTTGGTCTCGTCGTTTTCGTGGTCGAATACAAGTGTGTGTGTGTGTGTGTGTGTGTATTTGTGCGTGTGTGTGCGCACACATACACATGCATGTACCCTTCTGAACTCGCTGACCGAGTACGAATCGTTTGCTACGCCACTAAAATTCGAACCACCGTGACGCGACCGCGAATACCCACGCAACATACACGCGCTCGAGTACGTATTATTTCTGATGCTGGACAAAGTTGAAAATCAACTTGGCGAATTTATTGCCTCTTCTTCTAGTTACATACTTTTTACACACTGTTTCGCCAACAAGGTCAAGTTTATACAGTTAAGAAGAAACTAATGTGCGTCTGTCGTTGGTCTCGTACAACATGCACCGCCCCATTTTCAATATCAATTAGAGGAATAAAACTTGTACTTTTTTTCCATATCCTGCCGAAATGTCCACGCAAAAATGAGTTTGTTTGGGTTTGTTTGGAAGGAACTTGCAACGCAACTCGCAAGGTTTTTTTTCGTTCGTCACGCAAGAATGGTCCAATTATTACATCATAACTCCCCTCCCGTTTCGTATTAATTATCAGCTTGCCATTTAAGGGGTTAGTCTACGGTGAAAATTTTCAACATTCCTTCGTTTCTTGAAATAACTCAAATTGAGGAGCAAGATCTTGCTGGACCTTGCTTATCAATTCGTGCAATTCCTGCACCATATGCTTCCCGAGCAGAAATCGAATCAGGCTGCCTGAGGATCCATCAGGCCCTGATCAGGCACGCTTGATTTGAGCCAGACAGGGGCCTGAGCAGGGATCAATAGGGCGCCCTGACCAGGCACGCCTGATTTGCGCCAGACAGGGGCCTAAGCAGGGATCAATAAGGCGCCCTGATCAGGCACGCCTGATTTGCGCCGGATAGGAGCCTTATCAGGCATCGATAAGGCACCCTAGTCAGGCACGCCTGATTTGCGCCGGATAGAAGCCTTATCTCGCATGAAGCTCGTCACTCCGTAACCTCTCCTCTCTAGGACTAGACAGCGCCTCTGTCGGCGAAGCCTCACGAAATATTTTGACAGCTGCACACGCAGGCACGCGAAATATATGAAAACAATGGTTATCAACCGAAAGTGCGTGTCGTCAAAATTTGTTTCAAAATCTTTTTTATCATAAATAAATATTTATGTTAATTTTTTTGTACTATTGTTATATGGAATCAAAACTTTTGTATATAATACGGGCAGCCAGTCCCGTATTATATACGTAGAAGAAAGCGCAACAGCCACGCCGTAGCTACATCGACACATCTCGTTCGGTTCATCAATTTCTCCCGAAGAAAGGCAAGCCCTTCAATAAAGTGCAGTGCATACAAAATCTTAGGTAAAGTATATTTGCGATTATACTGTGGATTATCTACACATGAACAGTGATAATATATAAATTACGACTTGATGGGCGAAGACTATGTGGCGTAGCTTAACCTCACTTTGTCACTTTCGCACCATTTGTATATATATAGTGTGATATATTTCGTATCAAGAAAAAATGTTCAACAGTACAAACATACGTATATGTACATAAATGTACTCATACATACGTGCAAGGACCAGATGACGAGAAATAATTGCGCAAATTGCATTTTGTACCGTCGAACATTTTTTTCTCAATAATATATATACAACACTATATATATACAAATGATGCGAGAACGGCAAAAAGAGATTGAGCTACGCTACTACGAGGTACACCATTTTTAAATAATTATTAATTATTTAATTATCTCAAGAGGATATATCAGTCGGAGCCTATATCGCTCACTTTTCCCTGGTTGAATATATCTATACTTATGATAAATATGGATATACCCGACGGGGGAGCGGTGGCGCTCCCTAGGTCCGACTGATATATGCTCTTAATGTAAAGATGTGATTTTTCTATGCATATTTACTAATTTTTCTATGTATTCAAAATATTTCAGATGCAATTTTGACAAAGTATGATGGTACTCTCCACGCAGGTTCTAACAAAGAGAAACAAATTTCGGATGGGCTAGCGGCGATCATAAACAGTGCAAAAGATTGGAACGGTCATTGCCAAAACCGGAACAAAAACTAAACGATCAAGTCAAATAAAATAAAAACTTAAACTTTAAAAAAATGTTTTCATATTTTTAATAACGTTAGTAAACTTGATAACGTGTAACTGCGATAATAATTTAATAAATGTTAATCTATTGTTAAGCAAAAAATTAATCAAATGATTGAGCCAGATGACACGCATGTCTCAGGCTGGATGAGGCACCTGATCCGAGCCAGATAAGTTGCTTGATCCGAGCCAGATATAGTGCCTAATCCGAGCCTGGTAAGGTGCCTAATCCGAGCCTGGTAAGGTGCCTGATCCGGGCCAGATATAGTGCCTGATCCGAGCCGGATACGGAGCCTGACCCGGGTCTGATAAGATGCCTGATCCGGGCCTGATCAGAGCCTGATAAGGTGCCTGATCCGGACCTGAATATGCAAAAGCGTTACATCCCTGATCAGGGCCGGACTAAATTTGCCTGACCCGGCCCGGATTTGCTATTGTGGCAGCCTGATCCGGTCCGGATTTCACCCTGAACAAATTTCTGCTCGGGTTATGGTGCAGGAATCGCAAATTGGAGGCAAACTTATGATTACACCGATAGTAAAACTTTGTACGCTTGTAAAACTTTGTACGCGTCGAAACGGATTGACTTGAAATTTGGTATAGTTATTCAGTGTGATAGTAGTTAAGACTTTACCGACGTTTTTCTTCTCTACGTTTTTTAATTAGTTATTAACAATAATGATGTCTTTTTTTCTCAAAAAATCGAGAAAAATAAATATTTTTTTTTAGATGGTTATAACACGATAACAGAAAAAGATTCAGTCAAGTGTTATCCAATATTAACTATTTTGAGAAACTACTCGTTTTTTCGCTCCAGAGATCAACCGGGTGGCCAACATCAAGTACACCGTTCAGCCCCACACGTGCAAAAGTTCTTCACGAGATTGTTTGTAACTTCCTTCATTGTTAATATGTTTAAATAAAATTCGGTACACAACTCTGTTAATGTACATACAAATAAGTGTCCAAACGATTTTTCAATCATCTGACTCATTCCTTCAAAATTAATTTATCCAAAATACCCTGACTTTCGGGTTGTCACAGTACCCTAACCCCTTAACATAAGAACGCATTATCGCTGTATTGGTTGAAGACATTCTCAACTCTTCAGGGAGGCAAAACTTAATTCGCTCGAGTTTATAAATAAATTCCACATTTCTTTAACTCGCATAATATATAATAACTTTAATATATATATATAAATGTGCACAAATGTGTATGTGTGTGTGTGTGTGTGTGTGTGTACAGGGTGTCCCAAAACTGAATGCGTTCTCTGAAATGGGGGGTTGCGGGTGAAATTCTGAATCGATTGATATAAGCATGTGTGTTATCGCTCACCGTACGTCGGTGAGCGATAAGTGCTAAAAATGCCTACAGGCACCGCACGCGCATCTGATTAGGCCGCCTTTAAAAATTGATAATAATTCAGGGGTTCATCTGAGACCCACACATGCTTATATCAATCGGCTCAGAATTTCACCCCCAAGCCCCCCATTTCAGGAAACGCATTCAGTTCTGGAACACCCTGTATATGTGCAGGGTAAACTCTTCCCGAAACGCGATGAGTAATCGGCCAAATGAGGAAAAGAGCGTGGTACGTGAATTTCGTTACGCGAAGCTCGACGAGCTGGGCCTTTTTGCTCACGACGAATTGATGTATAGACAAAAGTCCGAGAATTGTGTATAAATTCATATCGATGCTGGAAGAAGCGTGGAAAGCCTGTTTGCTGCAGAAATATGTGTATATGCGTGTGTAATTATATGCACATGTGCGTGTCTCTGTGTGTATACATGTACATGCAATTTTGTACGCTTGAGAGACGACGGGTTGGATGTTGTTTTGTAGCGCCGGAATAGATATTGGTCGTAGGCTCGACCTGTCGAGCTGAGGGAAGTGCCACTATTTCTGACGTGGGCTCCGCGGCCGAATGAGACCGAACGAGATAAAGTGAGATCTTTGTGAGGAGACCAAAAGAGAGAAATAGATGGAGCGAATGAGGTAAGAGGGAAGAGTAACAGCGAGAGAGAGGGAAAGAGCGAGTGGGAGCGACAGAGAGGGACGGAGAGAAGAGAGGAAGAGAGAGAGAGAGAGAGAGCACTTTCTCTTTTTCTGTACTTGTGTTTCTCCATCTCTCCACTCTCTTTACTGCCTTCAGTTTTAGTGTCGACTCCTGATGTTTCCTCACTCGTTTCCATATCGGTCTCGCTTGTTTCTCCCGTCTTCTTCGTCTCATCGCAAAGCAGCGCAAAACTACATTGACGCGGGGTCGTGGAGGAAGTTTGCCTTCTGCTCGAACGACTAAGAGACGAAGCGAAAGAGGGAGAGAGAGAGAGAGGGAGAGAGGGGGAGACAGAAGGAGCAAAAGAGAGAGTAAAACACACGGTGGAAAAAGCTCACGGAGCTTTAGTTAACGTTAATAGAGGACAGAAAGACTCGGTCTCTCGCTGCGGCCAAGCTGCCAAGAATAACCACCAAGATGTCACACTTCCATATAGACATCGCCGGTTGTGTTGAGCTCTGCCTGCTCTCGATAAGCTCTTCTCACTGCTACCACAAGCTCGTCATCAGGCCAGCATTTCAACTATATGTACATATACATGTGTATGATGCAGAAAAATCAATTTTTTTTGTCTTCCGTCCCGTACCGAAGAATGTTGAGATAGAGGAGACAAATTTTTGTTTGCAAAGCGAGCCATGAAGCTCGATTTAAAAAAGTGTCGTCGTTTAATAAATGCGTGAAGAAATGATGATTAAATAAAAACAATAGTTAGAAAATGTGTTGAAAAGTATTTCCATATGATCAGACTTATTGACAACCCCGAGAACAAATTTTTATAGCAGGAGGCATTGGAAAAACCATCTCGGTCGTGTTACGGCGCTCTGGTCTTCAGCACTCTTGTCGAGTCGAAAAAATCAACTTATAGACTTTTCAGACGAAAATTATCTCATTTGACTTTAAACACATTTTCTAATTATTACTTTAATGAAAAACCAGAAAATCCAGAGCTTTAAGGAAAAGTTGAAAAACTATGTTCCCACTTTTTAAAATTGGGATACAGGGCTCACTTCGCGAGAATTGCTTATTGCCATATACTAACAATTTAGCAATGGTCGGGACGAAAACAATCGAATTTGCTTGGCACCACCCTTCGTCTTTCTTTCTCTTGCGTGAGACTTGCACTTGCTTCGAAGAGAATATTCACAGGCAACGACATCAACGGATAGATACGGAGAGTCTGTCCTACGGCACCCCGACTTTGGCACACCTGCCAGCATCCTCACCTCCACACCTAACCCGGATCTCCACCTTATCCTGTGTTTCTCGATATTTTGCGGGACCGTTCGAGTCGACAGACGTGCTTCGAATTGCGAACCATCCAACGTTTGAATGAGGATGAATTGCAGTCTCGATGTACGAATACACAATATCCAAATGATTTGATTTATGTGGCAATGAATATTAATGGGAATTAAGTTATTCGGTGAGATTGATTTTGAATGATTACCAAGCATGATTGAATGTTCGCCAGTTGATAAAACATTAGGGCAATGTGTAACGACGCTGAGAATAAAACCAATGGCCATTCATCGTTCCACGAGAATCTCCCATTTCGGCACTTCGATAAGTTTACATATTTTTCTCATTTATTTTATCCGATTCAACAATAAAAATGAGTCACAGTACCGATCGACAGGATGATTTTTATGCAATTCACCAACCAAATACATCCATATTTTTTTCGAGTTGATATCAATATTTCGCGACTATGATCAAAGTTTTTTCTTGTCTGGGGCATTTATCGACATTGCGATCGAATATATCTCTCGACACTCCCGCATATACCGATATATAACATGGTCAGTATATAACTGGAGCATAAATCTCGCAAACGAAAAGGAAAAAAAAACAGTCCTCGAAGCAAACAGAACTTGGAGACTTTCGCGAGGATGGGCTTCGATAGGATCTCCCGTCGAATTAGAGACTCTCTTCTCCTTCGTGGGTTTCGTACACACGCGTATATATATTGTGCCATAAGAGTCCAAGATCTTGGCATAATCTCGTGCTACGGTTCACATAACCGCGAAGATATGTATGTGTGTATATATATATATATATACAGAGAGAGAGAGAGAGAGAGAGAGAAGCTAGAAATAAAAGCGCGATTGTAGGAGTGAGAGAAAACAACGAAAGAGAGACAGAAGGGTTGGTGGAGATGCTGAAGGAGCGAGGGCGAAAGAGAAGCCCGACGACAAAGTCGCTCTGTCGGTCTCGGCCAGAGATCGCGAGACCATTGTCGAGAGAGATAAGTCCCGTCTCGGAGGACCTCGACGCCTCTCCTCTCTAGCTTCAGCGACGACAACGCGACCACCCAAAGAGCTTGCGAGACAGAAAGAAAGAGAGCCACAGGGAGAGAGTGAAGAAATTGTACTCTCCTGTCTTTACGCGAGCGCAGCGATATCGATGAATGACAAATGTTCAATGGAGGCATTTCTTCTCTTCCCTCTTGTCACCCGGTCTGTCAGACATTTCGTTCTAGAGGTTTTCCGCGATGGCGCTCCTGGAAAAATTCACTTGGCACCGGACTAATTGGCGCTAAAAATAGCGAGAGTGAGAAAGAGAGGGATGATAAGGTCGCGAACGCGTGCGTAAGTACGTGCGATGCGTTCGCAAGATTCAACGGAGCGAATGGTGCTAAAAAGCACGGACGGAGAGAGAGAGAGAGAGAGAGAGAGAGAGAGAGAGAGAGAGAGAGAGAGAGAGCCAGAGAAAAGAAGACAAAAAAGAGCATCGAACCACCCTGTGCGTTCGCCTCGTCGCTATAAGCCCCTCGCAAACGCATCGTCCACACACAGAGGCCGCACGGTTCATATGTACGAGCGCGTCTCCAACAACTCCGAACACGTCTCGGCCGCGAGGAACACGACTGAGGGACGCAGAGGCCGCGTATTTAACACCGGAGCGTCTCGAGAGACGCGCGAGATATGTGTCGTCGGTCACCGCGTTCACCGAGAACATCGAAACGAGACGAGGGGGCGGGATGGAATGGCGACAAACCGCAAAGAAGAAGAGGAAGATGAGCAAAAGAGCACGCACGCACACACGAGACTCGTCGATACTCCGAGGGATCAGCCGACCGGTAATCCCCGAGAGAGATCAAAGCCAGAAAGAAAATGAGAAATTGACAAGAGAGAGGAAAAATAAAAAGCTTCGGAACATCATTTTTTACGCGCGCACAAACGTGTCGACGTGGATTTTTTGCCGTTCGCTTTTCATCAAAAAATTGCATTGTACATCGACTTGCCTGCGAAAGAAAAACTTTTTCGTGATAATCCAAAGAGGCGGCGGCGAACTTGCGTCCACGTACGTTTGTTATTCGGTCGCAATCCACGATTAAATGAGCCAACAGAGGTTCAATTGCTTTAGCGCATTTTTTATTGATTTTTATTTTAAAGACGTATACTTTTGTTTTCGTACGATTTGCAATGTTGCCACTTCTAGGATAATTCCACCTATTTTTTGTTGACATTGAAACTTTTGCGGTACGATGCAAGCCCGATATAGAACTATTTTCGATTTATTCGTAAATCGGTATTGTAAAATAGATACTGTACGTACGCATTGTGAATAAAATTACGTTTTAAACAGACCAACACTGGTGGATGGGCGATCGGAGTTCGGCTCTGGCGGTACATCGAGGTAAGCAGTACGGCCAACACTCGGAGCGGTGACCGCTTAGCCCTGCACCGGCTGACGCATCAACCAGTGAGCCAATAATTCGGAGACCTTGGGTGTAGATACTTGAGTAAAAGTCTGTACCAGAGTATCAGAATAACAGGGGCCGTCTATACCGCTACGGGTTTTCCATAGTTGTTTCCTCGTGCCTTCGGCAAATGCGGTATAGTGTAGCTTAAGACAGCTGTAGACGCAATGGAAGTTAGGTTATGTTAACGAAGTGCGGGTAGGGTATTGATACAAGTGGGTTAAATTGGGAAGGGTAAAACGTAAAAAGCCGCAAGGGTATATGATGGAACTCGGGAATTAATTGAGACCTCAATAAATAAAAATACATTAAAAACAGTCTATAATTACTACAGGTAGTATTAATCCTACAAATACTATTTTTAACAACACGTGTACCGTTGATAAAATTATTCTCCCAAATTGTAAATGTTTATCGAATCTTCCAGGTCAGTGCACCATGCTCCGTACAATTTTTAACTAATTTTCAGTATCTCAATCAATCGCTATTGTGCATAAATAAATTCATTTCGTTGGATGAATACATAAATATCAATTGAGAGTTGAAGTGCAGAAAAGCAATTGAAAAATGAGTTATTTCTGTAGTTTTAAGTGTTTTATCAAGGGAAAATTCGAAATGTTTGACTCGGAAGTCGTTTCGTTTAAGGGAGCATGTATGTGCGAAGGAGCGTGTAGGAAGGGTGAAACGTTTGATAATTTGCATGAGGAGAGCTTTTCGCTCGTGAACACGTATATGGTGAGCTAACATTCCCACAAGCGTACACACAAAACACACCAATCTCTCTTACTCCTTCTCTCTCTCTCTCCCTCGATGTGATCTCTCGTGTATATAGCACCACGTGTATTAGCCGAGTTTCCACCACCCCGTTCTGCACCCTCTAATCCTCTAATAGGATTTATGCGCGCGAGCTCGATTACCTCGAGCAGTCAAGGATATACCGACGACGACGACGACGATGACGACGAGAGGGAGAGCAAAGTTGGATGAGAAGAGGGACAGGGAGAGTGGAGAGAGAGAGAGAGAGAGAGAGAGAGAGAGAGAGAGAGAGAGAGAGAGAGAGAGAGAGAGAGAGAGAGGGAGAGAGAGAGAGAGAGAGAGAGAGGGAGAGAGAGAGAGAGAGAGAGAGAAAGAAAGAGATACGAAGCTCACGAGCTATCGGCGTGTTTGCTAAGCTAATTTAACCACACTCGACAATTCGTGTTGGTTAGTGGCAAGTCGAAATTTCCGAGCACTGTAAACACCAACCGATGATGGAACGTGTCTCTATTCTTCAATGCTTGTTTTGATTGAGAATAGAATAAAATTATATTAATTAAACAAGAATATGCCTTGATCAAAAGGGTCTTTTCTCGATAATTAACCTCACGGTAATAATTTATTATTGGAGAAACTGAGATCACGAAAGTTTATTTACACTAACAATAAGTTATGATTCATCGCATACTATACAAAAATCATCTGATTTCATCTAAACTCAGCTCAATCAAGATTAATTCGATAAAATTCTCCGATTAAACGATAAATTGAATCGGAATTTATTCGCACAATCTTCCCTCGACTCAAGGAGAAATCCATTTGGTCAAAGTTTATCATGACACAATAAAGTTTGATTGCCAGGAGGCTTTTGAATCGACATCAAGGAAATCAGAGATTCATCGTACTACAAAATTTTTTTTTATCGGGAAACATTTTTTATTCTCACGTCGCAGGTGACGCGCAGGTGACGTGTAAATGTTTTTTTCTTCCTATTCGCAAAAAAGCGATATACTGACGACAAACAAGTGTCACATACGTCCGTCTATCGTTGCGAAGGAAGATGCGACAGAGCGATGGGGGGGGGGGGGCGAGAAAGAGAGTGACAGAAAAAAAACTGTGGGGGCAGGGTGAAAAAAAGACGAAAAAGGATCGAGGAGGATGCAGACAAGAGTGTAACGAAGAGTCGAGGTTGCGCGTGTTCGGCTTCACAAGTTGATCGAACCAGAGGTATAAGACGAGAATAAGCGAGAGATCAGAGAGCAGGAAACAAAATCCCTGGGAGTATCCCCAGGAGAGACTGTATGCCAGGCGCTGGAGGCATATAGCCTCTCTCGTACTGTTGGCGGGGGTAAAAATGCTTGAAGATCACGTGTATCAAGACCATAGCAAGAGAAGGAAAAAAAATTGTACAAACGTCGCGCGTTTTAGGAGAGAGAAATAACTGAAGAAGCGCAATAAAGAATGAAAAGAGAGACCCGGAATCGCCGAGCGATGTACCACAAGAATGACAGACGTATCGACGGCAAGTTTGTAAAAAAAAACAATCGAACATTTGAAAGAAACGAAAAAATGCAGAAGAAAGAGAGTGAAAGAGACGGTGATAGAAAGACGTAGGCGTGAAAGCTCGTGGGGAATCCTTTGCATTCTTTTCGAGGCCATATTTATAGGCATCACGAAGAGAACATTTCTTCCTTGCGGCTTTCGTTTCTATTACCCTTTCCGGCAGAGCAAAATTGCAGCAATAACGATGAAATTCCTTTTCTTCGTCACGGTCGTCTTCTCTTTTCTTCCTGAATGTATATATACTTCTTCATGTGTATGTGTGTATGTGTGTGTGTGGGGGGGGGGGGGTGGGTGGGTAGCTGTGTATATGGATATTTATTAATATGTGTACGTGTGAGGGGGGGGGGGGTAGCTGTGTATATGGGTATTTATTAATATGTGTACGTGTGGAAAAATTTATTTGTGAGATGAAAATAGTAATTTTTAGTGCGTCTGGCACCAAAAATAAAAAAAGGATGCTTTACATCACATAAAGTCCAAGGTCATATGAATTATGCTCGTTATTAAGAATATATATGCAGTCGAACCTCGATATAACGAAGATTTGTCCATTCCCTTCCGATATACACCCGAAACCTTGATGCAACAACATAATAATGAACATTGGGCTCGAATTCCTAATTGCTTGTCAAAGTTGCTCTAATTAAAATCTTCCTTACTTGCTTTAAAAAATATCCCGATATTTAAACTATATTTAATACTATAGTATTGCCTCACCCTGTATACAGAGTGAGGCACTAACTATTTCCACCTTGAATATCTCTGTAATTATCGACGTCACAAAGAAATGTTTGAAACAAAAGTTGTACCGTACGAAAGGGGTCATCAAATGCGACCATTTTTTATCTCAGTGGAAGCGCTGTCGCACAGTAAAGGTCACCTCCACTTTTTTTAAATGGGACGGTACATTTTTTTCAACTCTCTTATAGAGCATCGAAAACTGCATAAAAAACATTTAGGGGTCAAAGTCGTTCAAGGTCATTTAAGTTCAAAAAGTGACATGAACTTTATTTTTATGTGAAACTACCTTTATTCACAGTAGATGTTCAAAGTGATTGCCATTGGAATCAATGCAGTATTGCAATCTCCTCATCACGGATTGTGTAGAATTTCTTACCACTTCGGCACTTATCGAATCACAGGCTCGAAAAATTCTCTCACGCATATCATCCGGCGTAGTTGGACGTTCTTTATAAACAAGATCTTTCAAGTATCCCCACAAGGAAAAGGCCAGAGGCGTCAAGTCTAGCAAGCGAGCCGGTCATGATACAGCTCCTCCGCATCCAATCCAACGATTTGGAAATCTCTTTTGCAATTCATTTCTAGCTATCAGCGAAAAATGTGCCGGGCACCCATCGTGTTGATACCACATTCTGTTTCTTGTTTCCAAAGGTATTTCTTCTAATAACGGACCTAATATTTCTTGAAGGAATGTGGTGTACTTCCTACCATTAAGATTCCCTTCGATGAAATAAGGGCCTATGATTCTATCCCCAATAATCCCACACCATACATTAACCGACCACGGTCTTTGGTGGGCAACTTGCCGCAGCCAATGTGGATTTTCAGTTGACCACAAATGCATGTTATGCAAGTTAATATTTCCATGATTCGTCAATGTTGCCTCATCAGTAAATAAAATCCGATTAATAAATAAGTCATCTCTCTGAATCTGGCATTGAGCCCATCGGCAGAATTCAGTGCGATTCATGAAATCTGTACCAGTTAATTCCTGGTGGAGATTGATGTGGTAAGGATGATATTTATGACGATGTAGAACACGTAGAATACTTCTGTGGCTTACGCCAGATTCCCTCGCAATTTGACGAGAACTCGCACAAGGGTCTCGATGGACGGCCGCAAGAACACCAATTGCCGTTCTTTCGTTAGTAACTCACTTTTATCGGTGACTTTCCCGACGGGTTAAGGATCCAGTTGTCCTCAGTTTAGTGTACAAAATTTGAAATTTACGGTGTGTAGGATGAGAACGTTCAGGAAATCTTTCAGCGTATAAGTCTCTAGCTCTCACTGCATTTTTCTGACATTCTCCGTAAATTAGAAGCATATCAGTTTGCTCTTCAAAAGAATACATCATTTACATTCGCTTGATTCATTAATACTAGTCTCACCATTCTTACTATCGTTATCTTGGGTTTGTTCGGGCGAAACATCGTACAATGTTCCGTGTACATTGTAAGTTTGGTGCCGTTGTTTACATACAAGAGAATGGCAAGACTTCGGCGATAAGTGCCGAAGTGATGAGAAATTGGCGATGAGGAGATTGCAATAATGCATTGATTCCAATGGCAATCACTTTGAACATCTACTGTGAATAAAGGTAATTTCACATAAAAATAAAGTTCATGTCACTTCTTGATCTCAAATGCCCTTAAACGACTTTGACCCCTAAATATTTTTTATGCAGTTTTCGATGCTCTATAAGATAGTTGACAAAAATGTACCTTCCCATTTAAAAAAGTGGAGGTGACCTTTACTGTGCGACAGCGCCTCCACTGAGATAAAAAAAATGGTCGCATTTGATCACCCCTTTCGTACGGTATAACTTTTGTTTCAAATATTTTTTTTGTGACGTCGATAATTACAGAGATATTCAAGGTGGCAACAGTTAGTGCCTCATCCTGTATGTGTGTGTGTGTGTGTGTGTGTGTGTGTGTGTGTGTGTGTGTGTGTGTGTGTGTGTGTGTGTGTGTGTTTGTGTGTGAGTGTGTGTTTGTGTG
>OZ023312.1:53064584-53082084 GCA_964007375.1 Ophion obscuratus
CAGTAGAAGAAAAATGAAGTTTCGTTGTATTCCAATGATGGCAAACCTCAACATCATACTCTATGATCCGTCATATAAATGAGGTGCCGACAAAAATAATTTCTAACCATCGAATATTACATGCACGCGGATATCACGAAAACCCTCAAGATTGAACTGCATCGAATGCCACGAAAAATTTAGCTCACCGAATAACCAACATGGTGATAAATCATTTGCAAGAACGCGGCGCAAAAAAATCATACGCATATATAGAATCCTTCCTACGTACAGACGCGAACTATCTTCACCCCTTACCACAGGACGCAGAGTTGATCCGAGACATATACACGAGCGATTACCGTTAATTATATTTTCCTAGTGCGTTCTCGCGCGCCTGTATATACTTACCAGGGTGGTACGGGCAACACGTCGCAGCTATTCTCCCGTGTATTGTGCAATAAGGGGTTCTAAATGCAGGGTGGGGGTGGATCCATTGAGTGGCGTGTGTCCCGAAGCTTTTTCTCCCATATCCTCCTCCTCGCTCCCTCTCCCTTTATTTTTCTTGCTCTCTGTTTGACTGACACACGCAGCGAAATATAATAACCGACATCTACGAACATGGGAAACGATATATATATATATATATATATATATATATATATATATATATATATATATATATATATATATGTGAGTAAATATTCGCGGCTGTAGTCGTCTTTCCCACCCCCTTATAATACGGAACGAATCGGTGTGGCCCAATCGACTCTGATGGTCGTACGCATACACCGACACTATGATCCGCGTGTATGAACCATCAGGGGAAGGGAGACTCTTGCAGCTATAAGGGGTCGCGTGGGAAGGGAGCTTGATATCCGCCAACCAGACGGAGAGGAAGCGAGAAATCCACCCTCGCATTTCTCCCTTAGCGTTAATACAGCAGAGGATCTATCGCTGTATGCGTGTGTGTGTGTATGCAAGAAACGCGCGCGCAGGATTATATTCCCGGGTGAAGGGCAGGATTAAATTGGCACCAATTACCAGCAAAACACCCTTCGCGCACTTTCCCTTCGTTTATGTGGATATGTGTATGTATGTGTGTGTGTGTGTGTGTGTGTGTGTGTGTGTGTATATATCAGATCTCCTTCTGGTACTACCGACGAGACACCATGGTAAGTTGCCCCGCACACTTTTTTTTTTCTCTCTCTCTCTCTCTCCTGAAGCTGTTTCCCAACCGAACGAAAAGAAAACCACCCCCTTTTCGTTAGCACGGGGCAAACCTCATTTACACATCGGTGGTTGAGGGCAAAAGGGTCCTCGAATATCAAGGCTAGAGCGGCATCCGGTACGCCCTTTTGAGCCCGAAGCACCGTCATACGCATATACACGCTCAGTACAGCAATATTGCGTTATGAAAATATACATGTGTGTCGGTTGAGGAAGGGGGCGGGGGGCGAAGGGTTCGAGGCGTCAAGGTGGAGGAAAAACTCTGCTACGCAAGGCGGGCGCCCCAGCTGACGTTGCTGGTGCCAATGAAATTACGAAGGCGAACGACGAGGCTGCTTTTCTTACACTTTTTATTTTGCCCCTATACCTTCAACCATCCCCCTTCTGTATATAATTTTGTGTATAGAGAGTGCCGTAAACTTGTCCGTGTACAGGTATATACGCGATTTAGCGTTTGCGTGGATGAACTTCCTTCCGATAATCTTCTACTCTCGCGAGTTTTGCCTGAATATATTGAGCGACGCGAACTGCTTTCACCGCAACGCGATAAATTGATAAAGAAAAATCAATAAGCTTTCTGGAACTTAATGGAATCTCTCTCTCTCTCCCTCTCTCTCTCCCTCTCCCTCTCCCTCTAATCTAAAGTACATCAGTAAATCAGTTGCAAGTGGCTCGTAACAGGTCGATCAACTTTCAAAGTTCTAGCTTATATTTTTGTTTCTTACAGCGAGGCATCACTGTGACAGGCTCAAGGAATCGACTTTTTTGCATTTTCCAAAAGTACCTATACATATTCAAGAGTATATGAAAAATGTTCAAGTTATAATATTGAAAATTGACTAAGTTACAGACGATTTAGTGAAAGCGGGTAGCGCAACGATTTACGTATACTAAGCCTTTCAATCGCGTTTGTCTCGCAACGACTTTTCAAGACCTAGCTGCAATTATCACTCTAGCTATAAAAGTCGGATTTTCAATTTAAAAAAAAAACCTAAATTTCCGTGATTGCAGTAGCTATCGTTGTACGTAGCCGTTTTTTTTTTAATTTCGTATTTTTTAAGTCCCCAAATATATGTTAAAATTTCGCCAAAATTACACTTTTTTTCGAACACCCGACAGGTCGCGAAATTTTCCTTTCGCGAAACGGATACAGAAAAATTTATATCGTTTTAGAAACGTTTTTATTTATATTTTTCAGACCAACCATTGTCAAGTTATCGATCCGGCTGTTGGACCGAATTTTTTATACACCAACTCTATTACATCTGAATAACGTTGTTAAGTCGTAATTGTTTTAATATAAATTTCCGCACAACAACTGCAATGCATGCTTAATAACACACCTTTTTCAAAATTCCAAATAAATAATGTAGTAGACGAAAAAATCGGAAAAAAACGATAATTTTCGTTCACAGTGGTGTCCTCCCCTAAATGATTATTTCAGTTGTATTCGTTAATGTTTAACTTTACTAGAACTAGAACCAGAATTGCCAGACGTGTAGTGAGCGAAACTGCCGCCAGACGCCGCTTGTGTAGCCCAAAAACCGCGGGACTTTACGAAGCCCAAATATCGCGGTAAAATCTCGCATATAGCCCAAATTCGTGGTTTTGGTCGGTCATGAAGGAAAAGCACCGATATAAGTTAGAAATTGAATTATTTCTTTAATTATTTAAAAATCAAACATAATCAAATATCTGTATTTTGTAGCAGGCTAAAACAATCACATCAATAAACAAATGCTTATTCCTTGAGATTACACTAGTACAAAAATCACGCATTTTCAATCACAGTCTCATATATGATATATGAATAAGAATATTAAAATAAATATCTTTACGTTCTCTAGAAATCTAAATCAACTATTGGCCGGGACAGGGCCGGAGTCCGGATCATCCGGATTCAAGTTGAACCCAGCTTCCCTTGTCGGCTGAGAAGAGGACACGGTCGTTCGTTATGTATTTTTATTTTATGATACGTAATTACTAAACAGTTTTTCTTTTTTACATTTGAAGTTTACTTTTACTCCAATGCATAATCATAAATTTAAAATTCGTGTTGTCTGTGACCATGGATTCAAGCGGGACAATAATAGGCTTTTTGTGTCCAGGACGCAATTTTATACAAAGTTTAAATCACACCCTGTGAATCACATAACTATGACTCGATGCCTGTATAATTGTATATTTTTATTTAAGATTTTAATAAATATGAATTTACTACGTTCAATTATTTATAGGTATAAAATATATTACTCTAAAACTCATAATGAAAGTTACCTCCATAAAATAGATGTTAACGATTGCGTTATCGACTGGGGTGCTCCTCTATTCTTCTATTTTGGCGCACACATACGTATAGTGTGTAAAGAAGAACACGATTTTCGTATTATCGTTTTGTTAGCGTGCTCTATTATGCTATGCGATGATATGTTTCTTATGTGCGTGAATAAATACGTGATGATAATTTGTGACCGTAGTAAATTGTGTGTAGGTGTGTATTTTCTCACTCCCGAACTGAAGCGAATTGAAGCAAGATTGAAGCTCCCGATTGAAGCGAACTATGCAAGGCGCGTCCTGTAGTTACATGGTCTAAGAGCCCAAAGAAAGCCATTTTATTTTCGCATATAGCCCAAATCGCGCATTAGTGCGTTTCAAAAATTTAGGCCGCGAAATGGCCTCCTAAGATAGCCCAAATCGCGGATTATAGCCCAATCTGGCAACTCTGACTAGAACTATTTACAGTCCATATGCTCATGTCTGCTGCAATTTTCGGGCCGCTCAACTGTTCACAGCGCTACCACGCAGCCTTCAGTACGTTATAATGAATCACATTCTGATTATACAATAATTGATTATTAAATTGACCAAAATGTTTCTTTCGTGTACAATTACCCACATAGAGAATCTAAAATGTTATGTACCATTTCTTTAATGTGCTTTTTTGCATGATAGAGAGTAAAGCCGTGTCCTTTCACCACGCATGAAAAATTACTGCAAATAAAAAGTATTATAATTCTTTAGCGTGTTAACAGGTCTGCATAAGCGTGGAACTCCGAAAATACGATCTTTTGTTGCATAGTTTTATATTCTACGGTCTTAACTTTAATTTTTAACAAAGATTTTGTAAATATTTAAAAGATTGATGGAGTTCAGACGATTTCTGTGAATGTCGCCCCCGAATATTTCCTATCGTATGGCCGGATGATTCTCTTGATATGTGCTTCCATTTGTTAATAACAAATCATTAAAATGGTTTTTTTGTAAAAAATCGAACTTTTTTTCTACAGCTAGCCAATTTCATAACCTGAACATTTTTTTTAAACGTATCGGGCTATAACGAAAATGTAATAGTTATACTCAAAGTACCTTTTTTCATGCAAATCACTCTAGTTGCCGAAACCATTTGCCATCTACCGAAACCATTGCCAAAAACGGATTCGCCATGCAACAACCGCGGCACTCTGTTTAAATAATACTAACTTCATTGTCTAACAATATTTTTCAATAAAAAAATCCCATTCTTAGCAGGATCTTGTTTCAATTGTATGTGAAATCTCAACCTCGTCGTCCCGATACTCTTATCCGAAAAATCGACTTTTTTGGGCCCCAAGTTTACGCAGACCCGTTGAAACCAGTGAAATAATGATGAACTTAACTTTTATCTCCACTGTAGCATTTCCGCAAGACCCCCTACATCATGATGGCTATCAACGAAATATCAAAGCGGTTTTTAATCATTTTTCCATGGCGTCCGTGACCTGCCTGTACAACCCATTCTGTTTCGATATCACGAAGTTACCTCAAACATATATAATACATTTTTTGAAACGCTTCATGTTGGATTTCTTACTGCAGCAACACTTGATCGAAAAAAAGTGTCAACACAATTGGTGCCCAGGCTTTTACTCAATGAACCGTAAAGTAAAATCACCAAACGGAAAGTCGGCCACCGCAATGTTGAATCCGCGATAAATAATCAATTAATCAGCAAAAATCGAGTGCACGCTATGGAAAGTCACAACGACCCCGTTACGTTCCCGCAACACTTCTATACCAAAATCGTTATTGAATTATGCACATTTTATCGAGACCCGCAAGAATGAACGCGGTATTTTTCCACGAGCGCGGAAAGAATAAAAAATGACCTCTTACGCAACGGCCACGTCAGAGGTCTCTCTTCGAGCGTTCTCCTTCGTGAAGAATAGAACACATTTATATGTATACATACATTCGCAGACACGAGGATCGTGGGGCTTCTTTCTCATGGAAAAGCACGTGCGCTTGCGCTCGTATCGCGGTTAGGTGAGGCGCTTGGATAAGGGGTGGCAGGGAGAGGAAACAGGAGGAGGGTAAATGCGTACACGAAGAAAAATGTACACGCACACGGTATACGCACAGAGAAACAGTCGTATACGTATGTTCACGGGTTAAGAGCACGGCATTGGTGCGACATTAAATACACAAATGGGCGGTACACCGTCCAGGAAAGACCGTACACACAACGCACATACGATATTTGTTATATATACATATGTATTATCGTAACGCTCGGCTTCTCCAATTGGTCGAGAGAAAAAACACTCGTTATACTTATCGCGCTTCGTACTCTCGCCAGCAACGTGCAAGGTAAAGTATACACGTAAGTAAGTATAAGTATAGGCCGGATGAGCAAGCCTTCGGAGTCCGGGAACATGTACATGTGTGTGTGTGTGTGTGTGTGTGTGTGTGTGTGTGTGTGTGTGTGTGTGTGTACATAAATGTGTGGGGAAAGGTGATTTTGATTATTTCGACTTCAAGGACCGTTCTCATAGTAACTTATCGTTCCCATACTCAACATTGAGTAATCCCTAATGTCATCAAAATCACTTTTTGAAGAGCGTATTCATATGAACATTATATGGGAAAACGTCCCCGAAATCCCTAACTCGTTTGAAAAAATATCGAGGGCCGTCGTCAAAATAGTCATACGTGCTGATAGTCAACCGTGCATTTGTATAAGGGCTTCGAAATATCCTTTCCCATACATACACACACACACACACACACGCGCGCGCGCGCACGCACACACACAAACACACTGAGAAACAGAAATCATTGAATGTGTAAAATGCATTTTGTTGCTCGAAATATTGTTGTTTTAACAGTTGCTCAGACATGCTAAATAAGCTACAGTTCACACCACTAAAACTATCAGTTAGATTAACAAAACGTTTGTTTTGCCAATCAAAAATCAAGTTGAACGTATTTAAAGATACATTTTGTTAAACCAACTGAATATTGGTTGGAAGAACGATTTTTTTTTTCAGTGAACATAACAAGCCAGCCACAAGATGTTAACGTTTCCAACGTTCGAATGCACCGAAATTTTATTGACACTTTTTTATTTCCTCAGTTTCATTATCATCCAGGATCTTTTCTTACATATTTAGGCTAAAGATCTCTAACAAGGACCCAGAAAAAGCCTTGAGTGATTTAGAGGACTAAATGTGCCAAAAAAAGGCTACGAAACTTTCGTTGCGTTCCAACGATGAAAACTTCAATATCATAGCCACGAGTGAGTCAAGACGTCCGAAAATACAATGAAAATAGAAGGTATTTTTTATCAACTCTCGATCATAAGAATAATTCCGTAGTGACGCAGGAGGAAAGGGGATGGATATGGATTAAATGTAATAAGCGACTTGCGCAGAAAAGAAACAGTAATCATTTTGAGCAAAAGACGAGCGACTGAAGGCAACCAATCAGCTACGATCATGTGGGCATGGGAAATTTTTCTCACTGGCAATGAGTTTTGTGTCGGAAAAAAAAAAGAAATATTTGCGACGGCGAGAAGCCTCGCGATGTTTCAACCCCATTCTAAAATGAACCAACCGACTCATACATTTTTCTTCTCTCTTTCTCTTTCTCTATGGATCGCGTTGCCGTTGAAATCAACGAATCGTACGCGGATATGAGTATCTACATGAAAAGAAGTGCAGCTGGAATGAGGTACACACGCGTTTGTGAGGCATAAGTTCATATAAACATATAGATAGATAAATATTCAAACGTCACTCAAATTTGTCTTTATAAAAATGCAGATCGTCGTGGTGGTCTCGTTAGTTAACACGAAAATTCACCGCTGTATAAAAAAATATACATTAGATAGTGGAATGTAAATAAAAATGAGCGATACGTGACGTTTTTGATGCTCCCCGATATCCAGACATTTATAATAACAATAATTCATTAACGAATCGGTGAAACGAATCGATTTCACGCTCGCTCACGAGTTTTCGTATACTCTCATGACACACACACACACACACACACACATTTGTCTACCCCCTTTTAAACGCTTCGAATTATAAAATTTTTCTTGCAACGCAAGCTCTGGGCAAGGGAACGAGGTCCGAGGAACGCGGGCGCGATTCAATGAGGCTCGCTCCGCGCGTCTCTCGCGATCTCGCTCACAGCTCGAGAGTGGAAAGGGGGCCGGGTCTTATTAGTAACGTACAAACGTAGCCGATATATCTATTCAAGTATTTCTACACATGTGTCCACGTAGCCGTATATATCACGAATTACATAATCCAATAGATGTATATATATATATATATACATATATATATATATATATACACGATCCAGCGCCTTTGTACCTGTATAATTTATTATGCTGTCAGTATGTCGCTCACAATGACCGCCTCCTCGATTTTGTGACACGGCGATTATCGTGAGCTACGATCTCTCTCTACCAATCATCGTTAGCATGAATAACCCGACAATGATAATCTTCCACGCCCGCGTTCCGAGCACTCTCTCTCTCTCTCTCTCTCTCTCTCTCTTAACATTTCTATATAGAGATATATGGAGCATTTGAGTGGTGAAATCCATAATCTAGACCACTCTCAATTTCATCTGTTTATTTTATACATATTCTTTTATTTATCGCGGACACTGATACGAATTTGTAGTTTTTTCGTTTCGTTTTTGGTAAGAAGGTTTGGAGAGATCAGGTTAGCGTAAGTGACAAAGTGACAGCGCGGTAGAATCGTTCGTCCCGTGCAGAAATTGTCGTAGGGATCCAATTGTATTCCCATACTTGTCCCCAATTATGGACTTGAAGTTTGCATGGTTGGAATGCGATGGAAATATGTTTTTTTTTCTCGTCATTTCCAATTTTTTTACACCTTCAGGCCACGAAAATCATTGACACGTTTTTCCCTATATTAGGGAAGTGTAATGTAAATCTGAAAAAAATAAGATTATGATACGAATAAAGAAATAAAATTTAAAAACAAAGGAGAATTTTCGTTGCATCCCAATGATGCAAACTTCAACACCATCTCCACGTCCGAATAGGGATCCAATGGCTTATCCCAATGGATCCCTTTACAAGAACGTTACGCTTGTACGTTGGGTTCTAATCGGGATCCTCCATTGGAATCCAATATACGAATTGAATTTGAATCCTAAAAACTCCCACAGTATCGAACAGAATCCGATACGATGCCTGATGGCTCCCATCGCATTCTGTTCGTTGAATCTTCTGAGCACGATGTGTAGCCATACAAAATGAGTGGATCTTGATAAGGTATAAATCTTATCTTAGAAACGTATAAATCCCTTAAAAAAGGATACCATGAAAATCGATTTGAATCGCATCACTGAAAACCTACCGTGATTATCGTTTTTTTTAATTTACTGCAATTTGACTTATCACCACACACGTACATGCTTACCAAGCAGGTTATGTTTCAACACGCCGAGTTTTTCTCGTTACTTTTCGCATATTTTGAATTCGAAAGCCGTAAGAGTTCTCGAAGGGTGTTAATCGGGAAAGAGTGCAGATATCAATTGGATCCCAATAAGGATCCCTATGTGCGGTGTCCCTAACAAATCCCTATAGAGATATCGGTGCATCTTGGGAATCTCCAAGCTCGTGCACGGGATCAGGAAAGGATATGTTATTACGGCGATCCAACAAATTGCCGTTGAGAATTACAAATAAAAATGTTCACACGTCGTCAATCGAGGAATAGCGCGAAATCTAATTGGATTCCAATGTGGGCTCTCTACGTGCGGCGTCCCTTCCAAATCCCTATAGGGATGTGGAAGGACACGGGGACTTGCCAACAAATTTCTGCATGGGGTGTTGTATATTTGGGTTGGCTTTTCCTGCTTTTTGTTGTGAAGTTATAAGATTGGAGAACTGATTTCAAAGTTCGGTTTGGCGATTATCAGGTCGGAATGGCCCATATACATTATACATACGTATCTATTAGACGTCATTCGCATAGCTACAGAACTCGGTATTCCCTCTCGCTGAATACGTATGCACAAATGCTCGACCAGATGTCTGTCGAGCGATGCTTGGAAGAATATCGAGCGTATTATTACGCGAAGGTGAGAGAAATAGTGCTCTTTTCTTGTAGCTCGTATTTATTGCGCGCACGCGTATCTATTTCCGTATAGAGTACATTCGTACTGCTATTATCCGCGTACACCTTGCTCATATTTTCGCGTCGAATGCACAGCGGCTATGAGGATAATAAATGCATAGCCATCGCGTGGGTGCAATAAAGTGTCAAATCTGTGCTATAGCGCGAGAAGCGGAATTTTATGACCCTAACCGTACATCGAAGAAATGCGTTTCTTTTTTTTTTTTTTGCTGAGTAGAATTTTAATCGAGGTTGTAGCTCGAATGACCTAGAGTTCTCAATAATTGCAGTTGTTTTTTATGACGCGTGTGCAATGAAACAAAGTAGTAAAATTCTCAAAACGCCAAGCTTGTACGTGATTTTGCATTTTTCACAATGTCGCATTTTGCTCGAGTGATCGCTCGGTTAATAAGAGAACAGCTAGGGAGAACAATGATTTCCAATTAGCCGCATCGCCTTGGTAGCCTCATTAACATCAATCATTTGTCTAGCATTGGTCTGTGTGTGCCGATTGTTCGATTTTACGAGATTTGCCTCGATCGAACGACCGTTGAAATAGACGCGATTACAGTCGTTTCCCGAACAATAATTCACATCCTGTTAAAACGTTAACGACTCGCGTGAACTTAAACACAAATCAATTTAGAATAATTGCAATGTTTGAACGGACGGCTCGGTACGAAAATAATGTTTTTTTTCTTTTTTTTTTCGTTCACGAAACTCTTCACGGATAACTAAAATGAAGATTGCAAGATCGTGAGTCTTATTGTGTCAATTAATGTTGAATAATTATGTAGTTAATTTCTGCCACGTATTTCCAACCTCAACCTTTGGCGTAACATTTTCCGACCTACGACGAGACTGAGGGGAAAAAATAAGCTTTTCACGCGAGACACGAAACTCGGAATATTTTATGAAGATAGGTCAACTGAAAAAAAGAACAAGCATGTAAGAATCAGCGAATAATTCACGAGGAGACATTTGTAAGCGTGTGGGAAGGAGGCACAAAAGTGGGCTGAGCAAAAGTATGTACGGTGAAAGTGAAAAGGAAAGTTTTGTCTCGTGAAGAATGTCGGTAGCGTCGTAATAATCTTCGAAGGACTTTTCCAAGGGTCCTTCGAGAGAGCCCGAGGGTCTTTTCTCTCTCGTTTAACGTTTAAAATATAGGAAGAGTGGTTTTGGCGATGGTGTGCTTATGGAGGGAATCGGTGGGGGGAGGCGGGGTTGAGAGCCAAAGGTGTGCTCTGTTGTGGGTTGTTCGCGAGGACGAAACTACCCCCTCATTCCGTATACTCGAATAAGAGAGAAAGCGAGAGAGCGAGGGAGAGTGGGCTCTTCGTTGAACGTCTCTCAGTGGGAAAGTGGCCCCGTTACAAGTTTTACTGCAGTTTTGCGGCTCTCAAAACTGCGAGCGCGTAACGGGCCAGCAATTGAATTTAAATATTCAATTATGCGATGTGTAAATGAAATAGAGGCCCTATGCAAATCGCAACACGCTAAGGGTTGTTGCAAATTTAAAGGGTTAAATATTTATTAGACGAGGGTTAACCGAGATTTATGGGAACGCAACGAGAGAAAGAGAGAAAAAGAGAGAGAGAGAGAGAGAGAGAGAGAGAGAGAGAGAGAGAGACACTCTCGATGCTGACATCTCTCTCTATCTTTCTCTATCTCTCGTTCTCTCTCTCTCTCTCTCTCTCTCTCTCTCTCTCTCTCTCTCTCTCTCTCTCTCTGTCTGTCTCTTTTCGTGTTTTGTAATAAGCATCGAAGAACTAACGGCGTTCTCATTGTAGGGAATTTTCCAGAAATCCTAGCCTCGATTCCCTTTTTTTAACGCATACAGGGCAAAAACGTCGATTACAGGAGCAAGTCGTCAACTCATATGCCCGGTGACTCCACTTCCGTCGTACCCGATTCGATCGAGGAATCACTCGAAATTATTTTACAAGGAAAATCATGCGTCGTGTAAAAAGGGCAATGCGTAATCTTTCACAATTATTAGTAGCGTTTCTCGGCTATAAGAAAAGTATACCGCTTCATTAACGTCGTTCGAAATATCCAAATATTTCTCTAGACATTTACCGACAATGTCGTAAACAATGTACTGGCCCTTCACCCGAGGAACCCTAACGATTTATTACAAATAATAAAAAAAAAAAAAAATTTATTTCTACATCACCCCTTTACGAGAACGACTGATATTTTCAGTGCAAAGATTAATAAAGCGATATTTCTGTTTCTTTTAACGCGAACTTATTGCAATAGAGCATGCAAGCAGGATCAGGAAGCTCGTCGAGAGTTCGATGTTGTTCGAAAAAATGAAAAACTGCACTCCGGTGATTTTTTTTTTAACTCAACAAGGCTAACATTTATTTATAATGAAAATACGTTGATTGAGACAATAGTTTAAACAGTATCGTTATCGGTAATATATTATCACTATAATGCTAGTCGTATACAATGTGCGGCTGAGTTTTTCTTCCTTACAATCTAATAAGTTGTTAATATGTAACACACTCTTACATTTACAGGAGAATTTTTCTTGTTAATCGCTCTTTCGTATTTTCCGCTGCCTAATCTCTCGGTAGAAATTCGCCCGGTAGGACAACGAATTTTCTCGTTTCTTTCTCTCATTTTACGTATATGTGTGTTTGTCTCATTCGTTAGACCATCCGATATATATGCGATATATATATATGTATATATATCGCACGCTGCTGTTTCGCGCCTCAATTTTATTCTCCGTCATCTTCGCGATCGCGCAATCCTTGTAAAAACCGTTTCCATTATAACAAAAATACAGAAACAATACGAAACAAAAACGTAACTAGAGGAAATCAACAAATGATTATTTATTATTATTCTACGTAATTCGCGAGTTAACTGACGAAATGATATAATATATTATTTATGTATATATTTATATATATATGTATCACGGAGCAGTGTCGATCGCGAAATCGGCGCGTAATCCGGTCAAATTTTTCCGCGTCTCCCGAAAAAAAGAGGACAGGAACGAGCAAATTAACCAAATGAATTTTTTGTTTGTTCACTAGTCGATAGTCCAACGAATCAATGACAATGACGACGGAAGAAAAACATATTTTCGCGTATACGGTAAAAATCTCATACTTATATCGTTACTCGAATCGTTACTTCGCGAACAAAAAAAATGTACACACGAGGATTATTTGCAGATCGATATTTTCTTTCTCTTTGTCTTTCTGTGTCTCGAGTCGTTTCGTCGGTAACGTTTTTACCGTAAAATCATTATACCCCTCTCCCTTTTTTCTTCTTTTGCTAAAGCTATGGATCTTCGTTAAATGCAGTCGAGAATATTTGGAAAATAAAAATAAAGATTCACGATGAGACCACGAAGCGTACGACAATGCAACGCGTAAAGTTCGAATGAAACGTTTTTTTTTCCACATTTTTTCCCCCCGTTTTTTTTTGTCTCTTAACATCAAGAAAAATCGCGTCTCGCAGCATTCAAAGCCTCCCCCCTTCCCTCACGCGCTTTATATCCTCGTTATTTAATTAATTAAGTACACAGTCTCTCGAGAGCGACGCGAGATCAAAAACGCCCACCTCAACCTATGGCACTAAGTATTCACGTTAAGTAATCGTCGTTTTTTTCAGCTTTTTCTGCTTTTCTCTCACTCTCTTTCACTTGATCTAGTCGATAATATAACCTCGTAATAATCATTCGTCGTAATGATCGCTATACCATAAATTTCGCGCAAAAAGTCTCGTTCATCCCTCGATCACGCCCAGTTGATAATAACTTGAAACAAATTTTTGAAAAAGAGGAAAAATTGCTCCGTCAATTTGTTTCTCAAAAAATTTCCATCGAATTCAGAGTCGTTGGTCGCAGGAAAAGACATTAGTAAAAACCGCGGATATAGCAAGACGAAGACAAAAAACAAAACGATCAAACTTAACTGAGCGATTTTCTTCTAATACGTACTAAATATATAGATATATGTAAATATAAACACCATGGTAAATTATCTTGTTAAAAGTAATCTATCCTTCGTCATTAATGATATAGTACAATCATTTTCCGCGTTCTTAATTATTACGATGTTTTTTTTTCTCGATTTCCGTGTTGCAATAGTGGTAATAATAATAGTAATAATAACAATAATCATCACCATAATAATAATAGTAATAAATAACGAAAAAAGCCGAGATACGAAAGTTTCTCTCGGCCCTAGGTTCGGCACTCGTAACTAGGGTTCCGACCGACAGGTGGGCAAAGACCAACGCCACCAATCACCGTACTTTCTCCCCTTTTTTTCACTTGCGCCAAGGACTTGTAGCAATCGTAAAAAAAAACAACAACAAATCATGAGTGGGAGGTTTTAAAGCTTGAGAAACAAACCTGGCTGCTCGTCTAGGGCGACGAATTGTTTTTTCTTTTCGTCGCCTCGCGAGTGCAGGAATGACTTTCTTTCCTCCCAGACACGTTTTCCGCTGTTTCTGGCTGTTGCAGAGCTTTTTTAGGAGTCGCTCCGTCCTGGTTTACGTACGACCTGCACCCCTCCCGTTTGGTTATCGGCGATCACCGATCTTGTTTTTTTCTGCTGTTTTCAATGTTTTTAAATTGTATTCTAATATCTTTGAGTGGGGAAGAATGCATTAGTCGAAAATTGTTTTGATTAGATCTGTCGCACGTTAAACGTACGATTTAATGTCGTCTTTGCGTCGCCAATAGTGCAAATTTGTGTAAGAAAATCCTGGCGCGATTAGCGATACACACTTTACGTGATTTCATTTTCAGAAAATTTTGATTTTTTTAGGACATTTTTAGGACATTTTTTGTCGTGGCAATTGGCATATTTTCATTCCTTTAAAGTGATCAACTTCAAGTCTCGTTTCTCAAATTGTCAAAACATGGGATTTCAAATAATCTTTATTTCTTATGATATCAGGTGAATGTTACGAAGAGAAGGTGCCCACCATAATTGGAGGATGGCAGGCACGTTTTTTCGGGGTACAGGTTCACCACGTTCGTAAAAATAAGATCCGTTCACCAAGGACGGAGCATCAGCCGAAGACAGCAATAAAAAAAAATATATATACATATATACATATTTTGATTTTTGAACTGTAAACCAGCATTGACAAATATCTGTACTGAGACAGATATATACATATATATATATTTTTTCTTTGATAAATATAATGTTACAAGTCATGGGGCAAAGGGTCAAGTACGGGGATTTGGGGGAGGGTGGACTCGCGCGCCCTGCCGGCCAGGACATTGTACCTCACACAACTCCCTAGTTACGAGTACCGAGACCTAGTTATTTATTTTGATTTTCAAAAATTATCGCTTTTTGTTTGGGGGGAACCTGACGCATCGTTTTTTTCGCACGCTCGCGCTCTTATCGTATTTCTCGTGTTTTTTTTCTATTCCGACATGCTGCGACTATACAATAATATCTACATGAATTAAGAAATAAAATAAAGAAGAACAAAAAACGTGAAAAAGCTCGTGATATTCTTTTTGATTTGTTCTCGCTAATGTTCTCGCTAATGTTCTCGCTCCTTATTCTCGCATAACGGAAGTCCACACACTTTTTCTTTCATTTACATACACGCATTCCGCTTTTATTCTCGATTTAGATTCTTGTTCTTTTTTCTTTTTGTTTCAATTTTTCGAATCCGTGGTAACGCTAAACCCTAATAATTTAAACATTACACACACATACAGACACTTGCTCAACCGTACTCGATATTAATCGCTTCGTGTAGCCAATATATTCCGAACCCCCCTGCCGACCCCTCATCACGTTTCGAGGGGGATGATTATTTGCTTTCGCATTTTGCCCCCTTCGAATCTCACGCACTCGTTCACTTTTGTTTCTTAAACCTGAATCTCTTTTAAAAATAGACACAAATTTATTTTTTTACGCGATACCTTAAGTCTATTACGTATATCCTGATCACGATTAAGTGTCACGTCGTATTCATCGCGCGACAAACACGACGGTTTTATTCTTCCAACTCTCTCTCTCTCTCTCTCTCTCTCTCTCTCTCTCTCTCTCTCTCTCTCTCTCTCTCTCTCTCTCTCTCTCTCTCTCTCTCTCCGCCTGTCTTACTCGTTAACGTTTTGCACGACTTTCTCGATCTGTTTTTCGGAACAGAGTGTCGAAAAGAAAAAACGCGAGTTAATCGTTCCTAAACTCGTCCGCTCTATACATCTGAGAAAAATGCGCCGTTATAACAATAATGATAATTCGCATAGCGCTCCATCGTAATGCTCGCCTATATTTCGCATTTTTCGTTCCTATCGTATCTCACTCGGACCTGCCTCATCGCTTTTTTTACTCCGTGTTTCAATTTATTTATTCCGTTTCCTTTCATACTTCTTTCGCACTTTTCATACCAAACGACGGTGCATTATAGTGAGCAAAAAATAGCGATCGAGCTCCGAAATTCGCGACGCGAGAACGAAATCAATTAGAAGGGCGCTGATTGTCAGACACCTCGAACGAGGGTGGATTCTTTCCTCTTCAACTTTGATCTCGCAGTCGCGAACTTCTCACCGCTCGTTATTGCAGCGCTTCGTATACTGTGTCTCGTTTTCCTTTTTTTTTTAAATTTTTCTCTCGCATTTTTAATTTCGTTATAATCGATTTACTTTACTTTTCTATTTTTCTTTGCTACTCGTTCTCTCGACGATCCGCGCTTCCTGTCTTTCATCAGTCAAAATTACAATTGAAGTAGATGGAAAAAAAACGTAAAAACCCGGTACCCGACTTCACCGACGCGCCTCCCAGCACCTTTTCACGCTCTTTGCCGCCACGCGCGCGCCTTTTCGTTTCGCGAAAAATGGATTGCCGCGATTTTAATTAAATTCAAAGAAAGCGATTTACACTACGAGATTATTTTTCTCTTCTAAAATTCACTCCCAACTTTCAATTCACCATAGATTTTTACCGCCCGAAAGGAATGTCCATCGGTACGACTCAAAAACTATAGATTTTGAAACATTTATTTCTGTACGTTCCGTTGATTGTATAATTCACAATAAATTTACAAAGATATGTTTACAAATCCCGTAAACATATGCAGAATTAATGTGTATTGGTGCGCAACAAAAATATACTCGTACTTTCACTTCTCTAAATCTGGAGTAGGAAAAAGTTAAGTATAATTATAAAGGCAATCCATTTTTCCCGTTATGCCCGTCGCCTGCTCATACGACACGCCGATCGCGTCACGTATATATATATTGCGCGCTTGTGGCCAAAAAGACGTTCGAAAAGAAGACATCGGTATGTCGCTATGCTCTTCGCGTATACGTGGGACAGACTTTGGTCTCGTTTTCTCGTGTTAATTCGCGACGCGAAGCGCTCACCAGCCCAAAAACACACACACGAATCTCTCACCGTCTCATATATATATGTTTAAAAGTAGCAACAGCCTCGTCTCGTATTTTTCGTTCCTGAATAGATTTTGGCACGCGACCGAGTTTAATCGTCTCTCTCTCCCTTTCTCTCTCCCTCCCTCCCTCCCTCCCTCTCTCTCTCTCTCTCTCTCTCTCTCTCTCTCTCTCTCTCTCTCTCTCTCTCTCTCTCTCTCTCTCTCTCTCTCCCTCTCTCTCTTGCTCACTCGCGTTAGTGAATTTTCCGGTGGCGTGTCGCCTGTTTCTGGCGAACCTGAACGAAGCTCGCGAGAGCCCTCGCAAACGTATAGCACGAATCGACGCGACCCCACGCGAGTCAGCCGTCTTGTAAAACGATATCGAAGAATCGAGAGAATGACGAGAACGAAGAGAACGAAGAGAGCGAAGGAAAGGAATTGAAAAAGAGCGAAGAAAAAACGACATGGACACTTTTTGCCGAGGAGATCCGGTCATG